>JAWWTY010000037.1:71955180-72084034 GCA_035222235.1 Margarornis squamiger
CCCCCCCCCCCCCCCCCCCCCCCCCCCCCCCCCCCCCCCCCCCCCCCCCCCCCCCCCGCAAGCTGTGTGAGATAAACTGCTTGGGAAATTAAACTTTGGAAGAACCCCCCACCCATGACATTTTTTGCAGTCAGGCTCATGTGATCTCCTGTCATTAGAGTGTGGGTGAACTTCCTGAACCCTGACATTGCAACTCTGCCCAGTGTCACAGCTACAGTATGTCAAGCTCATAACAAAATAAACCTCCCACCGGAAACAACTTCACTTTGAAGTTCACAAACTTGCTCTAGTCTTGCTTTTAAAAAAGCAGTATCATATATCATATACAATGAAAAGTTATTTCAAGCTACTTTTCTATGATAAAGCGCTATGGTTTGGCCACTGCTGTAAGTGCAGATGTATTCATTGCATTCCAGGCTTTGCCAGTACATTATTTTATTTATGGCTTGCTCCCTTCTTTTTTTTTTTTTTTTTTAAATTTTTAATAAGTGTTGGTAAAATCTGTCACATTGCTCCACACTAAAGACTTCAACACAGTGGTAAATTAAATTTAAAACTCTTCACTATGATATATGTGTTAGATTGGCTAGCACAGCAGAGAATGCAGGGGTTAGCAAAAAGACAAGTTCACAAATGTGATTTAGCTACCCTTTTTCAGAAATAATTTTCTCCTGATGAAATTGGACAGTGAAAGTGGTAATGGCAAAGCTTAGCTGCAAGTGATGAGTTTCTACATAAGCAAACACTGGATGCACTGATAGAACTCTCACCTGCAGCGGCCCCGCTTTGGTGAGACTCTTGACCATAAGCACAATTCTAGTTTGAAGTCTGCATGTGGTTTGCCAGTGGTTCCCCATTTACCTTGAAATCCTTTCTCTCTTGCTGGTGATAGTAAAAAAGTGGCTGAAACAAAGTTTTAGTTATTTCTCTTAATGAGGACTGCTACCACGGGTCAAAAGTATGTTATCTTGAAATAATTATAATTGTACACACCTCTGCATAGGTTGTGAAGGCTGCTATAAAGACATTAAAAACCTTAGAATGAGAACCAAATTTGGTAATACCATTATGAAGTAACTCAGTAATGAAGTAAGCACCTGCTTAACTTGCTGGATGGGAACCTGTGTTTTTAATTT
This sequence comes from Margarornis squamiger, assembly GCA_035222235.1. NCBI lineage: Eukaryota > Metazoa > Chordata > Aves > Passeriformes > Furnariidae > Margarornis > Margarornis squamiger. Next base: position 71,956,317 of record JAWWTY010000037.1, read on the forward strand.
TTTACTCTTTGACATCTTTTTGGAGCAGGTAAGACCATACTCCCTCCTGATCCACAACTTTGCATGGCTATTACATCAACAGTGTATTTGAATGACCTGTAATTTTTTACCATTGTTAATCCTACTACAAAGATTTTATCTGGAGCCTTTGTAATTTTTGTTCTTCACATGATATTAACATTTTTGCACTTTTAGCCAAGCAGAAACATTTAATTAGCTTGTTTGCTAATGGCCTGTAAAAATGTGAGCCTATAACCTGGAATGAAAATCTTTGGTTGGGCTTCTTGGGATTTATAACATTGTTGTAAAACTCAGTGATGCTGTCCTCGGATGGGGATGCACAGCCTTCAGAGGCAGCCAGTGAGGATTCCACAGGACCCTTTCACACCCTTGATAAGCACAGTGCGCTCAGCTTTATGAGGGTGATAAAAGGGCACCTTGCAGGCAGTTTATCCCTCAGTGCATGAGGCCAGGATTTCCATATTTTACCTTCCCTCACTGGGTCTGCAGTGGCTGCCCGGATTGTGTCAAGGCCACATTCTTTCCACTGCCAGAGGTGTTTACGGCACTATCAGCTGTGAACTGGGAAATGCTGAGCTCTCAGCAAGCACTTGGCACGCAAATAGGGAGAGAAGAATCATCTCAATTGACGTGACCACATGGGCGTCCTGGTGTTTATATTAATTTTTTGATTAACATCTCAGTATTGAATTCCCGAGTCTGAAGAGTTTTTAAAAGCCTTTCAGTGAAGCTTAACTTCAGTTAAGGTAATGACTCTGAGTTTGCACGGATCAGACTAATGCAGGTTAAACTAGACCTGACTCCCCACAACCTCACACACACAGGGGCTACGTAAGAAGCAAAAGCAATTAGCATAGAATTGGGTCTGTGTTTGGACCTGATGGTCTTAGAGGTCTTGCCCAACCTAAATGGTTCTGTGATTCTGAATTACTGCCCATGAGATCTCAGCTCTAGTCTCAGCTGAAATACAGAAGGGTCTCCAAGGGAGAGGAGGGCAGCAAAGGGGCAACGGTCCTCCCTGAGCCCTGAGAATTTACTTCATGTAGAAAGGGTTCTGTTCCTTGTGGTAGTTGGAACAGTAGGTGGATTGGCCCAAATAAACATTCAGGTGTGCCTGGCAGTGTAAGATACAACACTGGTTAGAGAGAAAGAGAGAGGTGACTTGCTTGGAGAGCAGAACAATGCAGCTAGAAAACAGGAAATAGCAACAGGAAATTCTACCCATACAAAAACAAACAAATATTTGTAGAGGAGAATCTGCAAGTGGCACTGCTTTCCTCCCACATTACATACTGTTACCATGTGACAGCACCCTCTGAATAGGTCATATTTAATGTATGCATAGTGAATGTCAGTGTCTGAATAATCCTCACAAACCTTGAAAACCAGACTAATTTCAGAATCCTGAATTTTGGCTATATGTCTATACATCATGTTATCTAGAAGCTGAAAGTCTATTAGAGTGGAGCTTCTGAGAGTCTCCTGGGAATGTCACAACAGCCATTTCTTGTCTTAGCTGAGGAGGTCCATGGTCTGCAACAGCTTTGGGAGGTGAAACTCACACACTTGTCATACACACAGCAGGGAGGCTGACTTTCTTTTGAGTGAGATATTAGAATGGATGGAGAAGCATCTTGCTGATTTTGAAGATAACAAAGTCCTCAGGATGACCATTTAGGTATAGGGGTCAGAGTTCTTGTGAGTTCATTGAAATACTATCCTGGGACCAGTGAAAGAAGGTATGAAATTATTTTATTTATTGCTGTACCTAACCTCTACTGGAGAGTGCTCTAAGCAGAACAACTGAGTGGGATTTAGTTGTGAATTATGAAAATTTAAAACAGATCTGACATGATGCAGACCTGAGAGATAGGAGGAGAATTCAGAAAATCTCTGTCTTGTCTGTCACCTTTGTAGCTTTAAGTTTTTCCTCCTACAGCTTCAAGTGGGGGTTTAATACACATAAAATTATGGGAGGATGGTTTTGTTGTTTATGTATTTTAGGAAGTCAGTAAACAAATGCTAAGCAGAAGTGATTATACCTGAAATGGCAGCAGGGAATCTCTTCTCCGTCCTCTGTCAGGATTTACGACTGACTCAATGAAATGCACACTTTCCTCATAATTGCCCATGTGCTAGCAGAAAGTCAGTTGTTGGAGGTTTTGTTAATTTCTGGGTTGGCTGCCTGAGAACATAAGGATTTGGGGAGAAACTGTGGAATTACCCATAAATTTTCTTAATTGAATTGAGCATAAGCTTTCAAGCCTAAAATGTGAGCAAGTAAAACTTTCCAGTTTCCAGGCAGAGCTGTCTCCTTGCAGTTATTTACACAGTGCTGCTTTGACTTGCTGTTAAAAAATTACACTGAGGCAGAGATTAGGAATTCAAAGAGCAGTTTTGTAAGCAAAAATGCCTCGTTTTCATTCAGTAAGAGGAGATGTGGTGAAGGAGGGAGATGCAGGGGGAGTGAGCAGGGGAAAGAAAAAGGGCTATTACTTCAGGCAGGTTTGCATACGTCAGTCAGTGAAACCTTGATCCCGTAAAGCCTTAAGAATGTGCTTTGTGCTATACCACTTCAGTGAGACAACTTAAAGCATTTGTGGCCCTGGATGGCAGGCCAGCTCCTCCCTCCATCTCTCCCTCCTCATTGTCACCCATCTTGTGTGGTTCTGGGTCCTAATTTTTTGAGAAATAGTATTAAGGGATCAAGTTTCTCTCACAAAGCTACTGTAAAATTTCTCATCCCTTATTAAAAGTAACTCGCAGGCTCCTCTCTTCAGGGTTAAAATGTGTCTCATGGAGAATACATTCATCCTTTTAATGTTTGTTTTAAAGCAGTGCATTTCGATGTGAAAAAGATGCCTTCTCCATTTGCACGCACACATGTTCATAGTATTATTTTAACTCTTCACAGTAAAGGTAACTTACATTATGGACTTAAAATGTTGGCATTTTACATGAAAATTTGGCAAATTTTTTGTGGCAGATGGCATTTAATACCTAGGAGAAATATTGTGCCTTCTATTACATGCAGCTTATAATATTGTCCCTGCAGGATCTGAACATCTTTTGGACAGCATCCTAGGTAATTTGCTTCTTGTCATCGTGAAATGTTTGTGTGAAATTTCACTTAAAACAGTACAGAATTTCTTTCGTTGTGTTCCAGGTCAGTGTGCAAGAAATGTAGCCGAGGTAGCCAAATGAGTGGTGCATCTTCTATACCCTGAAAAATTACTGGTGTTTTGCTGGAAGTTTTGCATCTTTCCCTGTAGTCTGCGCTGAGAGATTCGTTCCTCATGTACAAACTTTCAGCAGCCTGACAGTGACAAGGCAAAATAACAGAGAGGATACAGTGCATGCTGTTTGATGCCAGGTGGGAGTCTCTGAAACCAGGGTGCCAGGGAACCCAAGGCTACTGAGTGGTATAAAATAGAGGCAAGAGGTTACAGTGGCCCTCTTTGTGTGTGCTTTGGGACTTGTAGATGGAGAGAGAGTACCACAAGGTGACAGGCTCCTGCTTTCTGCCAGGTCGGAGATTAGATGCACAGTGTTCTTCATTTACGCCGTGTGCTCGCAACAGCTCCCCTCTCCTGAGAGAACTGAAAACTTCTGAGAGAGCCTTAAGCAGTTATTTTGAAAACCTTCAGTAGAGTAAGGGAGAGCAAGAGACAGCCCTTTCTCTCCAGGAGATCAGCATGGCAAGAGTAAGGGAAGGCTTGCGTTTGCTGCACTGCTTGCTGCAGATTTACGGGGCCCTGGGCTGACAGCCCTGCTGCAGGTTTTTAGTAACACCAGCCCCATGGAAGTCTGCATTCCTCCCCCTCCTGCCCAAGGCTTTTGCTTTTTTGGGGGAGGTGGTGGTTGTTTTTCTTCGCCTGCTGACGTCAACAAAATTGCCAGATGGCATTTCAATGCTTTGCAAAGAAACAGGAGCCTTTTATTACCGGGGTCACGTGGATCCCATTCATTTGCATTCCCAGAAGTGGTCTAAAGCTTTTGCTCACTGTATAGGCAAAGAGCGCTCTGCACCTTCCAGGGACCCAGAGGGCCTTCTGTGGGATATTGTTACCTTAAGTGAATCCTATAAGAGGCATGCAGAGATCAAGGGTTTACGTGGTTTACTTCGCATTCATTTGGCTAATGTTGAAATATTGAAAGTCTCTAGACGTGTTCTGCAGAGGTTTTGTGGGTTTCTTTTTAAAATGGAAAAGGAATACTTTTACGAATTTAGGGTAATAAATGGATTGACAGGTTAGCTCTGAGAGGGATACTTACAGTCCCTCAGATAGATCCAGGTTACTCAGTACCTCATGGAACAAACATGCAAATCCAACACAGGGAATAATAGTAAGACAAGAGGAGCTGTCAGGGTTTAGATTTTGAAGTCTTCAAACTCTATCACTAGAGCTGGACTGTGACATGGCCAATGCATTGAAATGGAACAGAGTCCCTTTATACCCCTGAACAGATGACTGGGAACTCAGTACCAGATGCACAAGATTAAACCAATTTACTTTGCTGTGCTTGAGCCATCTCCAAAGCAGCTGGGCAGGCGACATGGCAATGCTTGAAGGCCAGAACAATCTCTTACTGACATGGCAACTCCAATACTAGCCCTTGTCTGGCACCAAACCCAGAAGAGAGAGAGTTGATGATTAGATTTTCAGTGAACCGAGACCATCAAGAAGTGAACCTGGAGGAGCCTGCAAGGTTCGCATAGGAACACATAAATGCTGGAGAAGGAAAAGCCACACTTAATTTTGGGAAGCATGAAGACTTCTGCTTCTTGCAGATTATGAAACTGAAGTAGTTGGAGTAGTTTCTCAGTTTAAAGGGAGGATAAATATATTTCTGTTTGCGAATGAAAGGTGGGAGCATTTTTTATTTTCCCTTGAAGCAAATGCAAAGTACCGTGTCTGGAGCACGTGGTGATGCAGAAAGGAGGCTAAGTAGTCTGGTTTCAACATCTACATCACAATTTGAAACTAAAATTCTCCTAGACCTACCTGAGATTACCACAGGCTCCAGAATGAGCAATAATCTGGGCTCACAAACCACATTTTAATTACTATTTTATTTTCTACCAATTTCAGCTTTCAGATGTGCCCCTGTGGTGCCTCCTTGCTCAGAGTACACTGTAGTGACAAAGATGTGTGTAAGTTCCCAAGGGCCATCTGTCTGAAAAAAAATATGGGGCAACATAACCCTATGATCTTTCCAAGTGTGAATATTTTATGGCTTAACAAAGTGCTATTGAAAGGCACTTTGAAACAAACAGCATCGTGCACTCCCCTTTCCTGCTTGATAAGCCATGTGTTAATATTGCTTACCCTTGTCTTACCAATTTCCCAGCTGTATGACATGCACTAAGTTCTGGTGATTTATCGTGGTATTCTGTGTGTTAAGCATTGCTGCAATTCACATGGTGTTAAGTGGTTACAGAAGAACACACAAATAAATATAATGAATTATTGGACTCTTTAAATTTGGTACCATTATATTCATGACTAGGAAGTAGAGAAATCTGAGCTGGCTCAGAGTAGACTGGTTGATGTCGTGGTGCACGAAGAGTAATAACCAGCTTGACCCTGCTTTCATAACTCCATTCTTCAGCTGGGGGAAGAAAGAGTACAGTTTCTTTAGGGCTGGCGTCTCAGGGAAACTTATTGCTCATGTTGTGCTCTGATACCTAATTTAATTTCACAGGGGAGTAGCGATTGGCGTTCACATCGTGATTCACAGATCATGGAACAGGAAACAGCCTGTCAACTTCTAGGGACCTGAAAGGGGGGAGAGTTGCTTAGAGAAAAACAAAAATCTGTTTTGTGAGGTAATTCGGCTCATGAGCACAGCAGGCAAACTTCAGTTCTGCTGTGAATCCTGCTGAAGTTAGAGGAGTCACTCTGAAGGTTAATTTGCCCCTCAGTTTATCAGTTTGTAAGGTCTTGAGTTCAGATAAGTCTTTGGGGGAATTAAACACAAAACAAAACAAAACAAAAAGACATAACACTCTTTTTTATCTGGGATGAGACGTTTTGAGACTTCAGTATGAATGTGCCCCCTCTGTAATTCCATCCCACATTAGCTGTATTCTGGATTTACTTCCACAGCCTCTGTAGTTTGTACCCAATTTCAAATGTGCAAATGTGAATATTTGGCATTTTTTTGCAAATCACATCAACAAGCTGAAGGAAAGGACACTTACACTAACATATACATGTGTGTTGATATTTCATTATTAGTATTTTTTTATATAATTACAGATACTCTCAACAGCTTTTTTTTCCTTTTTTTTTTCTCTTTTTTTTTTCTTTTTTTTTTAAGAAAAACAATACTCTTCAACCCAGTTTAGGGAGTACTTCATACTAACCACTGCACACTGAGGTGGAGTTTAGTGTCTTCAACAGCCGTGGTAGCAGACAGAAATAAAACACGGGGAGAAGATATGCATGTTATCCTTATATGTTTGACTTCTTTCTCTGCGAGGAATTCTGTTTTCTTAATACAGTTGTTGAGCCTTTCATGTATTTCTGGGGAGTTTTGTGTTCCTACAGAAATGCCTGTAATCCTTCTGCTATGGAATATTTTAGTGTAAGGTCAGTTCAAAATGTTATGAGATTCCCTCCACCTCCCCCAGATACAGTAATTTTTTTGTTGTTTGTACAAGATTTTCAAGATCATTGGAAAGAATGTGAACAGCAAGAGACTGCTAGCATAATATATAAAGAACACGGATTAAGATCTTTGTCCTCCCAAATCAATGATAGCATTTCATGTGCACAGCTGAGTTACAGTCTTAATTTGAAGGAAGAATAGTGCCATCTGGTGATTCCTGGGAAAGGTTTTTCTGCACCTAAAGCTGCAGGATCCTCGTGCCCTGTATGAAAAGTTCTGCCTGGTTGTACCATGGCTGTTATATTATACCCTTTCCTGAAGCACTGACTCACTTCAAGATGTTATCTAGCTTTAGATATCCTGGGTAGTGTGCTCATTTAGGGAAGTATTTGTGCTCTAGCCTTGAACATGTATTCGAACCAGGTCTTCTGTAATTTTCTCACTGTCATCCCCGGCACAAAGCTCTCATCCCCTTTTCCCATGGTGATTTTCACTTCTCCAGCTGGATGTCCTCATAGCTCTGCTGCGTGACCCTGTCTCCTGCCCTCTCCCCTTTAACTGTGCCACTGACCCCATGAGACACCAGTGGACCATCCGGGAGGCAGTAACCCTCAGATGAGTGACATTTTGAGCTTCCTTGCTCCATCCTCCTGGGAACTCCCGGTCTGCATTGCTTGGCTTATAAGCTAGGCTGTGGCTCAGTTCCAGCAGAAGACCTGCTCTCTGATCTCCTTTCTCGTTATGTTCTCATCAGTAATGAAGGGCTGGCGTCCAGATCATCACCAGTGCCGCTGCTGCCCGAGGGGAAACAGAGTTCAGCCTGCTGCTCTGGAGCTGTGTGGGGTTTTCCGTGGCTGTCATCTTGGTGCAGGGAGAAAGGGCTGCGTTATGTTAAAGGTGGATTCATAAATTGTTTATACAGAGCTAAATGAACATTTTAGGAGCAAAAATAATTACTGTGTGTGGTTAGAAGTTTGGCAATAATTTATTCTGTGCACTTGGTGAAAAGTCCTTTAACTGGTTTGTTTTTAGGCTGGTCACGTAAGCAAGCACTTAAAGTAGAGTAGAAACCCCTAAATTTTACGTAGAGTCAGAACATGGTTTTGTCTTTTTTGACTGGTTACTAAGTACACACAAATCCACACAAATCAGGCTTCAGAGTTAAATATGAAATCCTATTTGTAACTTGTCTGCTTGTTTTCACTTGGCACAGGCTCATATGGTTGTCTTTATACACAAAGGATAAACTAGTCTTTAGAGACAGCTTTTGACTTGTGTTTTCTCCTCTGTCTGAAAAAAAGGCCAACTAAATGTTAATTCCTTTCTTTCCAGTTATTTCTCCTCCCTCCATTTAAACTGAGCCATTAACATCTGTAAGTGTGAGGTATATTACTATGTCTCTGTATAGAATCGGATCATTATATTGTTAGTTATTGCTTAAAGGCATATTTGTATCACATCGGAAAAATGCCGTCCTAATTGAAGGCATCTTTGTAAAAAGCAGAACAAAGTAGGACCTCATCACATTGCCGTCTTGTGCCACCTTGATTTTATTGACAGGAAATCAAGCACATTTCTTTGATCTGTCAGTGAAGAATAAAAGGGCAGTGGATAAAAGTGTTGTGCGTATTTGATTTGGTTGGGTATTTAATTTTGCTGTAACATCATAGAGACTATTTCAGCTTTCCTCTCCACAGCAATTGTAGCTTGCATTAAAAGAGGAAATAGATACAAATAAATTTTTACTTAGATTAAGGGCCGGCTTCACATTCCTGGCAAAATGCCAACATGTTGCACAAAGTGAGCATTACTGATATGTATTTTCTGGTCTGTGTTAGCATTTTGCTAGGAATGACAGTAATTAAAAGAAGAAATCATTTAAGTCAAGTGATTCTTCTTTCTAGAGAAGGTTGTTTCCTAATGTTATTGTCAAAAATCTCACCAAATGCAGTAGGAGCAGCAGAAGATTGCACAGAGGGAATTGATCAGCAATTTATATATTTATTTATTTCATTTTAATAGGATAAATAGGTTATCTGGAGCCACTTGTAACACTCAGGTTGAAGCAGAGGGATAATACAGAATTAGGAAGACTGAATCCGTATGCTTCATCAGCTGATCTGTCAGAGTACCGTATGGCAAACAATTTTGCTTGTGGTCTGTTTCAAATTGTTAACAAATATGTTTACATAAAGTATTGTGGTGAGAGATGTTCATTACTGTTCACCAAGGGCAGTGGTACAAAGTATTTTCTTGTGATTAAACTGGTCTTTTATTTTTTGCTGTTCTGAGTTTAACCTCTCAAAGTTAAACTGACTGTGGGGGGAGGCCTTTAACTTCAGTACACTGTCACTCGTGTTAATAAACCTGAATATTGAGGTAGTCTCCAGGGTCTAATCCCTTATGGATCCCATTTACTTCAACAATGAGCCTCTGACCACGAGAGACACATTAAGCCTTTGCAAAAGTCTAATGCTGCAAAAAGTGCACATGTGGGCACCAAGCTATTCTGCAGGACAAGAAGCCATAACATTTTTCAAAGAAGAAAAAAAAAAAATAACTGAGGAATTTTGTTTCATCATTTTCAAAGTAAAAATTTAAGTTTTTCAAAGTTGTCATGAATTCTTGTTCTTACCTTTTAATAAAATTGCATTAAAATTGCTGGAGCAAAGCCAAAACAAGCCCTTTCCTTTGCCGGAAATTCCAAACCCAATAATTTTTCTGTCAGGGTACAAAATATTTTGTCAATACAGTGAGACTCCTTGAGCTGCCTAGTGTGAACTGCTGTTTCTTGTTCATGAGAACACCACTGTTCTCTGTATAAGACAGCTCTGTGGCAGAATCATGTGATTAGAACTGAAGTGTCATCAGCAAATAGCTCAATACTGTGTTCATGGGTTATTAGGATTACTCATGAGCTAAAATATCAAGGCTCTGTACTGATGCATCTTTCAAAGTCATTGATTTTCAGTGGTAAAGGAGAGACTAGTACGTCTATACTTCTTTTCTATACGTCCTTTAAAAATCAGAGAACACTTTTAACCTGTCTGCCAGGACCTGTGAACTTCTGTATGGTTTCAATGCACCATTTCCAGCTGTTATGAAACTGGCCCTCACTGCATTTTGCTCCTTGATTTCAACTTGTCAGTCCAACATCCTCTTCTTCTCCAAACTCTGGTCCTCCTTTCCACGTTCTCCTTGTGTTCCCATACTACTCCATGCTTCCATATTCTGCATACTCCTCTGTGCTTTTCCTGTCTTCAAGCACAGCTCAAAGCCTGTGCTGATACTGATAATACCTGCTGGTGCACTGGGCTGCTCTTCTGATGCTGGTGGGCTTCACCCTTTGGGTGCTGGTGCCAGCATTGTACCTGGCGTGCCAGCTGGCCAGGGACTGTAGGGCACTCTCTGCCCTCTTGGCAGAGCTTGCCCAGTCTGTAATCGATCATTCTGTTGCTGAAGAAATGAAGTGCTTAGTTATTTATATGACTCCATGTGCATGGATCCAGACAGGAATAGGTGATTGCTTCCTTCTGAAAAGAAATTGCTGTCTGTGCTGTGGTGACTTACCCATCATATAGTGCTGGTTATTTTGCATTGATCCTGTGATCATGAAGGACTTCATGGTTATTTTACAGCAGCAGTGCCACAGCATGTGTGTCTTAACTGTGGGCAGAGGTAGTAGCACTTTGGGCATTTAAGTTTTCAGAGTATCAGTACTGTTGCTGTGTCAGATGGTTCATTCAGAAGGTGCTAAGAATGAAGTGCAAATCTAAGTGGTCTGCATTTACTCCTTCTTTTACATGTAATTTCAATGCTTCTCTTGTGCCACTTCACTAACAGTCCTAGCAATAGGGTTTCAGTGGGTCACCTTGTCCCTTCAAATTCAGCCTACCCACTCCACTCAGTAGTAGTAAGTGCTTTTGTTGCTCTTACTGAATCACCACTGATTTCTTACTGGAGTAGATTCAGATGAACCACTGAAGTTCAGCCTCACAAGGGGTTTGGAAAAAAAAAAAAAAATTTGAAAAGAAACCCATGTGTAACCCACAGTTGATTGTTTTTGTTAATACCCACTTCCAAAAAGAAAAAATAAGTCGCTGTAGAGATAGAAATCATTGTCTAGTTGGGTTGCCAGCACAAGCACCAGTGCTTCATGATCTGTGTCTGTTTTTTTGGTCTCTATGGTTCTGTTGCCTTTTGTAAATGAGAAGCTGGTGCTGTTAAATTTAGATGTGAGTTTGAATCCAAGATTTCCAAAAACACAGAAGCGTTTGGCCCTCATAAAAAAAGTGCAGACCCTGAGCCAGACAGTCAAAGTTCAGTATGGTGAGCTATTCATGATGCAGAAGTACAGATTGAATCAATCTCTTATTAGAATTGAGAAGCAACCAGGATGTCATAATTAAGAATATTATGTGCATTTTCTTTTTTTGTTTTTCTAAAATGCAAGTAAAGAACTGCTTACAACCTAAAAGACATGAGTTGAAAGTAAGACTTTTCTTAGATTAAAATTGTGCACAAAACAAATCAGTTGCCAGCTTCATGGAGGCAATCAGAGATTGCTGAGCTGACTTAGAAAATCCTTGAGCCGTTAGCATCCAGTTTGTAGATTACAGACCGGAACAGCAGTGGCTGAAAGTGGCCATCTGATGCAGGCACTGACCTGTTGTTGTGATCAGCTGTGTACCTTAGATCTCAGCAGGCAAATACTTTTTTCTCATTCGTGACAGCAAAGGCAAATAAGCCCATGGTATAAACTAACCTAGTGTGTCTTTAAGTTGGTCCTTGCAGCTCAAGGATGAAGTAGGTTGAAAGCAGTCCTCAGGGCTTGCTGGTCTGTCAGTTTATATCTGTGCTAAGTGAAAAAAAATCATTTTAATATCATAGAAGATATGTAGAGGATAGTGTTTTATCTTTCTTGTATATGAATTACTCTTTCTCTCTCTTCTGATCTTCATTGAAGTGCCTGCCTACAAATAATCTAGGAGAGGTGGGGGATTTTCACATCTACTCCATGCATATGTCTTTTTCAGGTCCTGGCTTTAGATGTTGAAGTAGCTTGTACTTTAAAGAAATAACAGCTCTGCAGCAGCTATAATGAAGGATTTGGGGGCTGCAAGTCCCTAACGCTAGAGCTGCTTTTCTTAAATGAGTCATAATAGAAGAATCCAAGGCCAAGTGTTAAAGAAAAAATGATTAATTCTTTTCACAGAGGCGTTCATTAGTGACATAAAGTCACGAGGAAGAGGAGGAGGCATCTGTTAACACTAGATGGCTATTAACTGGTATTAGTGTGAGTACTTAAAATTGGGAGGGCTAAAATAATGCAAACCACAAGGTCTGATGGAGAAGAAAAAAATGTTAAATTTTTACCAATTTGGTTGCAGTTAAGCTATTGCTTGACTTTGATGTGCACAGGACTTACCCTTTTCAAAAGGTACAGAATATCTCTGCCTGCCTTTGGCTTCAGTGAAAGCAAGTTCTTAAAAATGGACCACTAAATATCATTAGTGTTCTGGGTTGTCTGGAGAATTTCATGAGGTCTTCGTGCTCTGTTGCTGTGGCATATGCAAAACACAGCCCAAGATATACATCTGGCTCCTGCTGTAATTGCCAAATCTCTGTCTTAATTTCAGTAAGAACAGACTGAATGTTAAAGACACTTTATCTACAGCTTCATTCGTGATTATTTCCTGGTTTCTAATTTTCTTTTTATTCTGTTTTTCAACACTTAGTTCTTAAAACCTCCCTGAATTTGCTTTATTCAGTTTATTCTCCTGCTGAAAACTCCTTTTTTGTAATTGAAAATACATTTGACACCCTCTGTAGAAATTCTTCCTTGCCCACCCCCAATCTTTTGTCTTAATTTAGAGGCTGAATTTATTTGTATTATGTTTTTAATGATATTTAGTAATATCATTAAGCTGTTCTTAATGCTGTTACACAGTCAGTGAAGGACTGAGGTGAAAGTGAATCTTTAGCCGGGGTTATTTTCACACAAATTTCTGCAGCTTGCTGCTAATTGTGATGTCCCTTCTCAAGTTTCTTCCCAAAAGAGTCTGAAATCCTTTGAAAGGGAGAAAATATGGCATTATATGGCTCTTTTGGCTTTGTTCTAGTGTAACTGAGACTGTCAAGTTGAAAATGTGGGAGGATTAGTTAGTACGCAGGAGGCAGAACGGTGATTATTGCTTTCAATGGATCTTTTTTTAACTCATGCTGTGTATTTGGCTGCTCTGTTTTAGTTCACCGTAGAATTAAAATAGCTTCCCATGCTAAGCAGGGATATTGGAGCTGTAAACTCCAATGGGTAAGATCACCAGGTATTAATAGCTGGCATGTCCTGCGCTGTGTGTGCCCCCAGCGCCCACTCCTGTGGGGTCCCAGCTGGTGTTACTGCAGCTCAAGTGGGGACTGAAGAGAGTCATCACTGTTTGCTTCACACAAACACAAACTATCAGCTTCAAGCTGCCAATTTGTGACCATCTGATGTACAAATTGAAGAACAATAATGTAAGACAATTGAGGACAGTCTCTGAAGTACAGAATTGTTTTCCTCAGTCTGTGTTATTCAAAGCAGATTTGAGCCCCACTTAGAATTTAATTTTTCCCATCTGCTACATTTTAATGAAAAGCAATATTTTTTAAAGTTCCTACTTTAGCTGGAGTGGTGTCTACATTTTAAATAATAAACCCTGACTGTTTGTGACTGACTGTGATCTAGTCTATGCCATCAAGTAGTTCTTCAGGCTGGGATAGTCGTGATAGTTTAATGTTTTTAGGCAGCCAAACAGCACGGAAAGTCCCTTGGAATTGGGTGACTTGAGTCCCCAAGGCTCTGCCGAGAACATCAAACACAGCATCAGAGTTTCCACAAGGTTTGCAAGCTGTGACCAGCGGCTCTTAGCCAGGAAGTTCAGCCTGTGCTCTTGCCTCCTTCCAGGAGCTGCTTTCCCTGGATCCTCCTTGCAGCATGCCTTATGCAGAAGGTCATCACAACTCCGAGTGTCTCACTTGAACTGGGATTTCCCCAGGAGCCCAAGGCAGAGCACATGTACAGCTGGTTACAGCTTGCCCCTGGTTACCAATGGCACATGCTCTGGGGACAACCCTCTGCCCCTTTCTCCTACACTTCCTGGGTTTTTCCAGCTGTGCTCTACTGTGGCAGGAGGAAATTTGGAAAATTACGTAGTACTTTCTGTCAGTACCAGTGGATGAGTTAATTTGAGGTCCTTTCTGTCAGTACCAGTGGATGAGTTAATTTGAGGTCCTTTCTGTCAGATATAAATGACAGAGAATTATGTTGCATTGTGTTGTGGACCTGTATTTGCATCCACACTGGTGCAGACTTTCCTGGTCTGTAGATCTTAAATCACAGCAAATCTAATCCTCCCACTCCTTGAGACTATATCTTTTTATTGTTGCTTGACTGTCAGCATCCACAAAGATATTTTCTTTTGGTGCATGTAAGAAATCTGAAAAAGCTTGCTAGGTGACCTGAAAGCAAGAATTTATATTCTCTCTTGAAAATTACAGATGGCACCAGAACTGCATAGAACTCAAATGTGTTCTCTGTTTCTCTCTCTCGACAGGTCAGTTTGTCTATTGAAAATGATGTGCAAAAGAATATCCTACCTTTTTTTTTTATTATTATTATTATTTAATGTAGGTGTCTTTGCTAAAGCTGTGAGACAGACTTCTCTCTGAGCAGCTGGGGTCCATCCAGAGAGGTTCTCACCCAAGGCTGGGCTTTGAAGAGAGCAGCAATCGTCCTGGTGCTATCAGTGCTAGCAGTTACCATGACATCATCACTCAGCAGGAGCGAAGAATAATCGTGCTGTGAGTCTGAGCTGCAGACCGAGAGTGCATTTTGGATGAATGTGATCCTTTGCCCCTCAGAATGTTAAGCACAGCACACGAGGACACACGTGCAGTGTGTGGAGATGTGCACGCTCACGGCAGGAAGCATCCTCAGGCAGTTCAGTGGCTGGTTTCTGACAACCCACAGAGGTCATGCAAGGCTAGCTTTGGTTTTGTTTTTCCCAGAGACTGTATTACCAAATCTGGACATATCAGGACAGGGAAAGCAAAAGGCCTTACTGTACCTTCAGTGCCTGCTGCAGATTAAATGGTATCAGTTTACTAAGAATTTTTACATGGATAAAAAACTCCAACAATCTTCTTGTAAATGTCTGAGCAATTTTTCTCAAATGCTGAAATAATTCACCCCAGACAAATACCTGGCAGTATATGTTACAGTCTGAGCTCTTTGGCTGACAAAGCTGTCACGAACTGAAAGGTCCTGTAATGGAAGAAAATTAGTCAGCTGTAACTGTGAGCTTTGTGAATGGTGTCACCTAAGGTAGAGGTGCAGGACGTGGGGATGGCAAGTGCCTCCCCAGACAAAGTGTGCTATAGACAGTGATACATTCCACAGGTTTTATAAGAAAGTAAAAAGAGTATTTCCTTCTCAAACCAGTGCCTCTTTCTTAAAGAATGGTGTTGTTTTCATCCTAATAGTCTTACATGGCCCTGCTCTTCTCTGACAGTCTCAAGCAATAGTGGCAGAGGGGAAGAAGTTTCAGAGATTATTATCTTCCTAGAAATTTTATGTCAGCCTATGATGGGATACCAGAGGAAGGTCCAAATCAGTGGCCTTGCCTGGTAGCAGTTGACTGGCAGTTTAACATAGTGTGAGGTTAGAGAGAGCCCTGTCTAAGGTTGCTCAACAACAAGCACATACAGCCCCAGGCACAGGTGCCTCCTGCTGACTGTGTTTCCTCAGGGGTATTGCTGAGGAAAGGGATCATTGCAATACAGTGACTGCTGAGGAGACAAGAGGTGTAACTCCTTAGTGAGACCCATTTCATTAGATCCTGTGTTTGCAGAACTATGTTAAAAATTTTCCTCTGGCTGCTCCATGATCCTTGGACTCTGTCACCTTGTGCTCAGGCTACAGACACACTGAATGTGGCAGTCATGGCATACTCTGCTCTGCAGATCAGAGCTCAGTGTAAATGTTATCATGAAGGTCTGCTTTGTTGCATTGGTGCCATCCCAAACATCTTATAACCATGCTTGAAACCAGAATTGTTATGGCTCATGCAAGATCTAGTCTTCCCTCATTATGGACTCATCTTTTGTGCTGCAGTGTCTGGTTTGCAGTTATATGGCTCTGGGTGCTTTAAAGACTCAATAGCAAAGCCAGTGATTACACTGATGCTTAGGAAAGGTTTTCTTTGATCAAAGTGATGAGACAACAGGAAGATGCTATTTTCAGTCCTACCAAAGAATGTGCCTCACAGACCCTGTGGCTCGTTCACCTCCAGACAGCAGTGGGAATGCTGTGCTTCAGTAAGCTGGAGAAAAGATTCTCATAAACATCTTGTTTGCTAACCAGAGAAGAGAAAACCTGAGGTCTTGTGCTAGTACAAAAGAAAAGATAAATAAAAATAAAAAGACTCCCGTTCTGCAGCTTTTAATACAGAAAAGTTAAATGTCAAAAATTGTATGCACACTTCTCTTTCTCCTTAGTCATTCAGTGGAAGGTGGAGTACTTAAGTCTGTGGCGCCTTTAAAATGATTCATTATTTCCATAGAAGCCAATTCGTGTTTATCCTTCAAATTGCTCTGTGGACATTAAAATAATGGAGAATTATATTTGCTTTTAATTTTGTTTCCAGACATCTTGGCCCGAACATTTATGATGTGACTTGGAAACTGTATCAAATTTTGATTTATAGTTGCTCGTAATTGTGTGAAGATTGAAGATACGCTGGATGCTGCTTTTTTTTTCTCTTTTTTGCTCCCCTCCTCCCCCATTCTTTGCTTACAGAGTGTTCTTGAGTGGTGAAAGGCCAGCATCTCTGCCTACAGTGTTTTTCCTTGTACAAGCCACAGCAAATGAAGATTTTATTTTTCCTTAACATGAGGCTGTGTGAAATGAATTGTGGTTTGTGTTTGATAATTGGTTTGGGCTTTGTATTTTTTTTCCTTCTTAAGTTTTGACTGGTTTAGTGTTGTCATGATAATCATCCTTTTTGTAGGGTGGAAAGAACAGTATTTTTTAGTTAAGCTGTCTGAGTTCAGTCTTATGAGAATCATATGCAAAACATCAATGGGGAGGGGGAAGACTTATTTGGGGTAAGGTATCTGTCAAGTGTATGGATGTCAAATCTGCTTCATAGGTGAGTCAACAGGAACAATTCGTAACGTAAATTTATCTATCAGGTCTAATGGGTAAAAGAATTTGTTACTCCTGTTTTCCTAAATTCATTTTTCCTATGCAGTTCTATCTGCTTTTCCCCCTATCCAGTAAAGAGCTGTTCTTAGAGTTTTATGCATAATATAATGTATAAAAAGAAAACAAATGTGATTTGTAATAGAAAAGCCCAATGAAGGTTATGCAAATTTTGAAAGTTTACTTTCTAGTCATGTTACAGTATCCAAAACAAACTATTCAAAGCTGAAAATTCTGATTGCTCATTAAAATTTGCTAGAATATTGTTTTCATATGGCATTTAATAGCGTTCTTTGCAGATAAGTCTCCTACCCTGACAAAAATGGTCTGTATGATAGTGAGACATGCTGCTTGCAGGTTTGTTCCTGCAGATGCAGCAGTTTGTGCACTTCTTGGCACATGAAAGTTTTCTTGCAAATTCCCAGTTATCCTCCACTGATGCAAACTTAGATGATTGCACAGTTGGCACTGTGAACCATCCATGTCTGTCCCCACTCTCTGATGCATCCTACTGTGACCTGGCCATCTTACTTTTCATATTACTTCTTTAGAAGAAAACCTTTTTTATTTATCTCTGTACATAAAAAGAAGCCCCAAAACCTGATGCAAGTGTATTTGGGCCCAGTTAGGCATTCCAGGTCGTGCCACAGCCTAAGCCACCATTTTTCAGCATTGTAAGGAATTAATTTTTCTCCTCATCTCAGGTAAAAATGAGCAGGCTTAGTTAATCTGGTTTTGCCTTTTTCTTTTTTTTTTTTCTGAGTGTTTGTTTTCTCATTCTCCTGCCCTAGAGCATTTCAGTTTTAGTCACTGCATGACATTGCTTAAACCAGGGCTGGAATGAAGTCACAAAGTGAAGAGTAAGCCAGTCTTCTCCAAAATCCATGGGAGGAAACTGCATTCACAATTATTGGCATAGATGAGGAAATGAATACTGACCAATGTGAAATTAAATTCACCTTAGCTTAGCTCTTCGTTGTTTTGTTTTATCAAATTAGTTGTTGTTAGTGTTGACTGCAAACATGTTATTCATGCTTCTCTTCCCAAGTATCCAGCCTTTGAGTTTCAGTGAGTAAAGTGGTTTGGAAGGAATCCAAATCAGTTCACACAGAGGCTATGCATGTTAGTAGAAAATGACTTAAAAAGTCTGAGCATGGATTTTATATGCACCTTTACCCACAAATAAGACACTGTGCATATATATGTGTGTGTGTGCATATGTATATATACAATTACATCAATCTAAAATTGTCACCAATTTACTGTCTTGCTTTCACATCATCATATGTTTTACAGTAAATTTCAGGTTTCCTTGCCCTTTAGGGAAATGCATTTTTGTTTACTCTCGGAATAATGGTTTCCAAAGCATATGCAGTTCTCTGCTCTTTGGTAGTACAATATCTGAAAAAATAAAATATTTTAAAATATTTTCATGCATTCAATTTAGTATTTGTTTTTAGAAAATAGTACTTTAAATACCTGTAATTTTATCTAGTCAGACTGGTCTAATAGTGCTCTAAATTCACCCTGAGATAGATGAAATATTCAAATTGCTTGGAAAAGAAGCTGCTTTCCTGTATACAAGTACTGTGCAATTAAATTACAACTTATAAACCTTTCCAGTTTAGGATGTGTGTAAATGCACTGAAGTTGGTGGATTAGAACTCTTGTGCTTCTTCCTTTGATAGAAATTTAAGCTTGGTCTTTTGGTCTTTTACATATGCTCTCATTCTAAGGACTCTTAAGTATTATGAGTAGTTCAGACAATATTGTAACCATCATATACTCAAATTTAAAGCATCTCAGCACAATACAGTGATGTCTTTTAACTGTGTAAAATGTTTTCACTTTGAAGTCTTGTGCAATGCACAATGTCACGTTGCACATGTTGATGCTTTATGGTGACCCTGGCTGGGCTGGGCTGGGCTGGGCTGGGTTGTCGGGAAACACAGCTCATTTAAGCCCTGGTGGGGGACACTCCACATGGACGTCCTCACAGGCGTGGAGCTGACCTCACTGGGCACTCTCCATGCAGACAGGCTGGATGGGTGGATGGCTGCATGGGTTTCGGCATGCACCACCAGGTCCTTGCATAACTCATCACAGCCTGGTGTTTGATACAGACAAATCTGCTGGGTCCCAGGGTCAAGGCAGGAGTCACCCAGACACATGACAAGTCATCCTCACATGTTAGAGGCCATGTGGCAGAAATTCATCATTGAGAAGAGAAGGGCTCTCCCTCTCCCCACTCAGTGCTAATCATGGAGAACAATGCTGGCTGCTTTGCAAAGTATTAGTGCTGCTGTACAAAATCTGGGCCTCTGCTTATAGCCCGCTGAGTCAGACTTGTTTACTTCATCAAAGTATTAATCTCTGTCTCTGATTGGCAGTCAACAACTCCAGGCTTCAGGCTTAATGGAATTTCAAACTGTAGATTATGCAGTTTTGCTGAAAATATGAGGCTTCTATCGCATTTTGAATGATATATTGTCCCTCGCTCCCCTTTGGTCTGTTTTTCAGGGCTGAGGTTAAGATAGATAATTAATTCCTCCCATCTCAAGCCTTGTCTTTTAATTTAAGAATTTTCTTTAGCATCTGCCAGAATCTTCTGCATGCACTCCTGAGAGGTTAAGCAATGAAAGAGCCATTAAATTAACTTCAGACATTAATTTTTTTCAGTAGGATGAAATAGCACTTCAGTATATCAAGCAGTTTCTGGTTTATCTTATTTCATAGCATGACAAAGAAATATGGGAAGAAGAGGCTGTTTTTTCTGGTTGCATGAGAGAA
This sequence comes from Margarornis squamiger, assembly GCA_035222235.1. Lineage (NCBI taxonomy): Eukaryota > Metazoa > Chordata > Aves > Passeriformes > Furnariidae > Margarornis > Margarornis squamiger. The sequence goes on from JAWWTY010000037.1 coordinate 71,975,986, forward strand.
TGATGAGTGAGGAGGCCTGTCTTCTGGTCCTGCAGCTTACTTCTGTGTTAACAAGAGGAGGGGATCCCGTGATAGCAAGAAGTAGGACACGAGGATTGGATCAGTGGAGTGAAACATCTTTTTGCCAAGTGCCTGATGTCCACACTATGCAGCTGGGGAGAGGTTTAGCTATAGTCAGCTAATATATCACTTTCCTCAGAAATACTTTTCTATTGCCTGTAAAGCCTTTTGTGACAACGAAGAAGTGTCAAGCTGTGTTACGCTGTTCTTTGTATTTTGAGGTCCATAAACACTGTCACTGGTGAGTCATTCCTGGCTGGAGCTCTGATCACTCTCCTGCTAAGTCTGACCAGTTCTCCACGCTGTTTGCGTGCCACTCCAAGAAACTCATATGCTCTTTTCACAGACATAACTTCCCCATTTTAGAGCTGTGTATTTTAGCTTTTTCTAAGAAATACATGAAAGCAAATTAGTACAAAATCTCCTGGAATGATCTCTCTGCCAAACTGCACGTACACCTGCTGATAAGCCCCAAACAGTAGCATCAGGTTTGAGCTTATCTGTCAGAAACACAGCAAAGGAAAAATGGTCACTCTTGGAGTGCCTTAAATTAGCAGTTCCATGCAGAATTTATGGTGGGTTTTAGTACACCAGCTGAAATGTCACTGCTGCAATGAAATTCCATATGCCTCCTGCCTTTCTAGTTGTTCTACTTCTGTGTGGATCCAGTCTCACTGTTCTTTTAGTAGATTTAAAAGTTTCTCAGTCTTTCATAATTGTATCATATAGCTGTCAATTCACAGACTTGACAACTTTCCTGCTTTTGGCAATATACTGTTTCTTTTATTGCCACTATATCACCCTACTGGTTCTTGGGACAGATGGCAGTTGAAGCTGCTGAATGTCAGGAAGTTCTGGAGAAACTCAAAGATGCATTTACTGATCCAGCCTGTTGTGAATGCACTGGAAGCCCAGTGCTACAGCTCTGTGTGTGATGGATGGATTGCACATATGAAGACAGTTTGCCTGGACCATGGGTGCTTTGTGTTGCATCATTCGCACATGAATTGGATCCATGGTTAGGGTGCATAAGATTTGCCAGTGATAGGAGCTTGTCCTTGATATTACTTCTGCTTACACATCACTTCAGTTAATAATTCTTCATAAATGATATTTCAAACCCAAGAGAAAATAAGGACCATCTGAATTAGTCACACAAGGCTGTACAGTAGCTATTCTCATCCATTTCTTTTGAATAAAATAAGGTTTGAAAAGTCCACTTTTTACTCCATTTTGGTTTTGGTACAGCTGCCCAATATGCAATTTCTTGGAGAAGAATGTTTTTGCCATCATACCAGAATACTATAGTTTTGTTGCATGGAGATATTTTAAAGATCTCAGTGTATGTCTGGGCTTCATTTCATTCATCCAAGCATAAGTATTGAACATCAGTTGTTCTAGATGCCTCTGTAGTCAGAAGACAGGCATTTCACAAGAGAGACTCCTCCCATCCTAAGCTATGTCTCCAAAATTATTTGTGCAAACAGCCCCTGGACATTGATTGTGCCTCTGTAGGGAGCCTGAACAATTTCAGATGGGTTAATTCAGCTGCAGATGGTGAAAGCCATGAAATCAGGTATGAAGTAATTCCAAAGTCTTTGCAGACTGTGCGCATTACGCCTGAAGATCGATCTATTCAGCATCACTCTATTTAAAGAATTATTTCATAGCATCATTTTTCCACTCTGTGGATAACCACTTCAACAAAAATTGTGAAGAGAGTTCACCACAGCTTTAGATACTGCTCAGGAGGTTGATCATTTCTGTTGTCTTAAATGTGTTATTCTTCTTTTCTTTAGTCTTCTGGTACCAGTATCACAGTGGATATCGCTGTCATGGGAGAAGCACATGGGCTCATTACAGACCTTTTGGCCGACCCTTCACTGCCCCCCAACGTGTGTACCTCACTGAGAACAGTGAGCAACCTGCTTAATACGCAGTTAACCTTCCAGGCCATCCACAAGCCAAGGGTGAATCCTTTGGTGTCCTTCAGTGAGAACTACACCTGCTCCGACTCAGAGGAATGTCCGGAGAAAGGAGAGAAACTCGCCATTCCCAAGGTGAGTCCTGGAGCCTGTCTGTCATCTTGTAACTTGGCTCTCCCTGAAGGTACATCACTGGGCTAGTGAGACACATCATTGGCCTTTTTGCTTGTTTGCTTCAGATTAACATCCTGTGCACCAATCACGCTCTGATGTAAAAGGATAGCTAAATTGATGGCTGGTTTCATACTAAGACAATTCCTGTGTATCCTTCAACTTGCATCTAGGTTCATTTTAGTTCAGTCATGTTTAGAAGATGTTATTCAACACAGAATACATCACACAGATGGTGTGCATACTGCCTTGCAGCTGTTGGTTGGAGCTTGAGAGAAGAAATGATAGGGAGCAGAGCAAGCAGAAGCCTTTTGTCATCCAGACTCACAAGTCTGCTCCATTACGCTTTACACAGAAACTCTCCTCCCACTCAAAAGTTTTGAGCCACTGCATGTGGGGTGACTATCCTAGACAATGCGACTGGTGAAATAAGCAGTAATATCAGGGACCTTTTTGCCCATTTTAAGTATTGGAATTTGAAATTCTATATGAATTTCACTCTCTTTTTCCTTCTCTTAGCCAGAAGTGTGAAACCTATAGAAGTTAATGAAAAGTCCCTACTGATGACCTCCAGATCTTTGGATCAAGTTTAGAATGTTGCATACCAAAGAAACAAATAAAAATATTATCACAGTCATTAGTGTGACAAATACTGTGAGCTCGTGAGAAATAGTCTTGAGAAGAAAAGAAGGCTGAACCAAAACCATCTATTACTGCTGTGACAGATGGCTTTATGAATGCTCAGGAATCTGACAGGAAATAACCAGTGTTAACTACCCACATTAAGTAAGTGAACAGCTAGAAAGAACACAGCTTTGAAGTAGGTTGAGTTGTAGGTTTGTTGCTAATAAGCTGTCCTGCAAGGCTTACATTTCACTTTTGAAACTAAACCAAAACGCTTTTGTACTGCAGCCTCCCTTGTAAAATTAAATATAGGCAGAGTATGTTGCACAGGCAAATGCTTTCATGTTTTTGCAGTTTAAATGGCACAGCCAGCATTCATTCCAGCATTTCCCAGCATCTGAATTGCAACACTTGTGTTTCTTTTTTTTATTACATTTTACTGTGATGATAATTATTACCCTATTTGCCTATGTAGCAGCTGTATGTATGAAATGGATGTTCACGGGTTTTTAAGCACATTTTCCATTTTATTTTAGCGAACATATCTATAATGACTGTACTCTGGGCTCAGAGGGGAAAAGTTAAGTGGAAGAACACTGCCATCATATGAGCAAACACAGGGAGCAGATACCAGTTTGCTGTTGCATAATATCTAGTGAGGAGAAGAGAAATGAAGGATGAAAAAATGAGTTAATGCTACAGAGAGCTAATTTGACTGAAGGGTTCACTGACCTAAATGTATTATAGCTCATAAAACCAATAGTTTACAGTCCTTTATTTAAGTGTCTAAATATAGTTTTAGGGTCTTTACCTTAAGCGTCTGACACGGAGTATTTTGGGTAAGGAGATACTATGTTAACATATTTATCTGTAAGTCTGAGCTTCAGAAACACCAGGTGTCTTCCATCTCACATTTCTTGGCCCTCTGGCAAAGTCCAAGCTCTCCATTGCAGAGATATATTTATTTTAGTTCTTAACTATAAACACTTCACGAGAACTACAAGACAAACATCTTACAAAATTATAGCATCTACACCAGCAATCTGGATCTACAAAGACTGTTTATCATCATCCTTTATTATCTCTATCTTCAAAAAATCAAAAAAGTCTCTGTGAGTCCTGTCCTGTTAGTGGAGAAAAGGAAGAGTCAAATGAAAGGAAAATGCAGGGTGGTCAAGAAAAATCTGCTATAAATCTTGTTGCTTTTTCTAAGCTTTTTAAGAGCCGTCATATCCCGGAGAATGATAGTTTTATTTCAGTGGATGATCTTTGGATTGGGTAGATATAGCAGGGAAAAAAGTTGGAGTTCCCATCCCTTATTTTTCTTACAGCCTTTCTTGCCTTGCATCTCTGATTCTGAGAATTCATGACAGTTTAAATCACAGAATAGTTAAGGCTGAAAGTGCATCTGGAGATAGTAGAGTCTAGTCCAGGGATCTAGTCCAGTCCCTCATGTCATGAAGGTTTTTCTGGGTTCAGCCTAGATCAGGTTGCTCAGGAGGATGTCCAACTGGGTTTTGAATATCTCCATGAATGTAGACTTCACAGCCGCTTTGGGCAACCTCTTTCAATATTCAGTCATCCTCACAGTCAAAACTATTTTCCTACATTTAAATGAAATTTCTTGTATTTCAATTTTTACCCCATTGCAAAAGGCAAAAAAGAGGCTCCATTGCCCTTTTTTTCACTGGGCACCCCCAGAAAAAGCCTGACGCCATCTTCTTTACACCCTCCCTTTAGGTATTTGTATACAATAGTAAGATCTAACCTGAGCTAACTCTTCTTCTGACTGAGCAATTCAAGCTCTCTCAGTCTTTCCTTTTATGACAGATGCTCCAATCTTTCAGTCACCTTCGTGGCCCTCCTCACTTGTTTAAGTGCCTTTGGCCACACCAGGTGTAGAACCCCTGTGGGTGTAGACCTTTCATAAAACTTGAAATAGGGAGGATGGTCCAGGCCCTCTAAGCATTTAAAACATTGGCTGTGTAGATATGAATAGAGGGAAGGCACTATAATACTTGAGAGAATCCAGATTTTAGGTACCTCACTTCTTGTTGTCAGGCAGGATTAATCAAATAGAAATGTGTTTTCTTCTGCATGTTTAAGGGGTTTGTAAGCTGAATATAAACTCTAAGCAACTGATTTCTCCTCAGCGCTTGCGGAGAAGTTTGCCTCCAGGATTGCTGAGACGAGTGTCCTCCACTTGGACCACAACAACATCAGCCACAGGATTGCCTACACTGGAGCCAGCTCCGGTGAGAAGGGATCGCAGTGCCAGCATCAAACCTCATGAATCACCTTCATCCAGGTTACAAATTACCTCCTCTCTTTTTTATGTTTATTTTTTTGGCCAGATTTCTTTGGTTCTGTGTGGTGATGTCCAAAAAATGCTGGCTGTGAAGAGTGTTAAAACTACTTCTTCATATTTGTCTAAATTGGGTTGCCAAAGAAGCAGCTCTCCCAATTTTAGTCAGATTGTGCCAAAGTTATTCATATTATTGGGAAGTAAAATAAACTTTACAAAAATATATTTATGCTAACAAAGTGCAGAATTGCACAATAAAGTTGGAGGAAAGGCAAGATATCTGGTTAAAGTCTTCTTGATACACAGAAGTTTCCTGTGTAGGTATTGCCCAGCCAAGGAAAAATTCTAACAAGTAACCCAGCCATTTCTAAAAACACACCTCCTGATGTGGTACTGTCATTAAACCCGTTCATAAAGCACTTCTCCATCCCCCATTCTTCTCAGGACCTGATCCTTGAGCCAGTGTCATAAAGTACATGGTCCTCCCCTGGCATGGAGAAGTTGTGTCTGCACAGCTGCTTACAGCCAGCAGATGACTTGTTTAAGGGCATTGCAGAGGTCTGAGGGCATTCAGACCTACATACCTCACATTTTGGGACTTCCTTGCTACCAGAAAGCCGGAGTTGAACTGGTTTTAACCCTCCACAAGAACTGTGGCAGATAATCCAGTAGCAGCCAGTGAAGGAAGACACTGAATGGATGTCAGCCTTGGCAATGGATGCCAGCCTTGTCTGTGACAAGAAAGGCTTGACTCCCAGGCACTGTTAGCTCGGTGTGTTGCTATTTCAACAGGATTTCCCCCATTTTGGCTCCATGAATACTTCTCCATTCTAGTCAGAAAGGAGCAGAGCCTTCAAAGGAAGGGTGGAGTGTAGTCACTTGTGGTGCCACCCTGTGAGAATAAAAGTTCAAGTCCCCTCCCCACCTCAGCAAGGTTCTCAGCTTGGAGCTGGAGGAGAGAACGTGGAGATATGCTTTGTTCTGGGGAAAGAAAGATCAGAACCAAAACATCAAATTCAAGAAGAGAGTTTTGTTATGTTATCAGAACACTCACATGTTTTTCTGAAATTCAAAATCTGGTGCCGGTAGGGGAAAAAAATACAGGCCCTGAGAGCACCTGACATCACCAGTGCTGGCTGTTAAATAGCTTGAGTGAACACAGCCCCAGAGAGCTGTTTTCTTCCAAGGCCTTTCTTCCAGATACTTAAACCTTCCCCACAGAGGAGGCTCTTAGGCAGGACATTGATGTGCTCAAGGCAGGCTGCAAAGTGCACTGTGAGAAAAGTCCAAAATTCCCTTTGGGAAGAGTCCCATCTATCTCAGCAAAAGTAAATATAAGGAAGCTAGAACCAAATGGAAATGCTCTCCACTCACCGACCTGTGGTTCCCAGGGTGTATTTGATTTATGCTGTTGATCCCAGCCTCACGTAGTATGTAAGCATCCTAAGATGGGAATCAGAGGGAGAAGGAGAGCAATTAAATATTATTGTTGGTCCTTTCCTACGGCTGTTATATAACTCTGCATGATGAGCCAACTAAGCAGGCTATCAATTCTTCCTATGTTTAATGTCGCCAATTGTATAATTATAGCTCTGTCAAGCCTCCCAGCCTACTGTTTGCAGTACTTCTTTTACAGTAGGAGAAACAAAGTGTATTCCAGAAAGGGGGAAAATGGATCCTATAAGTCTAGCTTTAAACATTTTGGCAGACCAAGAGAGATTTGCTTTCAAGGAGAAGAATTTTGAACCAAAGAGAAAAAAAGATCTTGATTATCTGCCACTTCCCCTGTACCAAACTGAATTCAAGCATTCCACAGGTCACAGAGAAAGAAGCATTTCATAGGTTGAAGGGTAGTAGAGAGGCTGACACTGAAACTGCCCTGTGGTAGATTCTGAAATTGCAAAATCTGCAACTTGTTCCTCACAGCCTGGGACATCATCTCTAGATTTCTGTAGTCCCATATTTGCAAAAATCCCCCTTAAATCTCTGTTTTCTGTAATCCTGTATTCTTCCAACCCTGTCACTAAACTGGTAAGACATGCTCCTCTTATGGCTTCTAATAATACGGGAAAAATAACAGAGTTTCCACGTTCTCTCCCTCAGTCACTTCTATACCCAGTGCTTCTCCCTTAAGAAATCAATAAAATGTGGTTTGGGGATTTTTGGTTTTTGTTTGCTTGTGGGTTTTTTTTAGCTTTACAGTGGGCCAGAGTGTTGTATTTTTCCTGTCAATTAAAAAGCAAAATGAAACCATAAAACAAAACAAACAAAGAAAATTTTTTAAAAACCATCTGGATTCTTTCCTTGTCCCATTTCATCACAGATTATACGAATTCAAGCCAATGAAAACAGCCAGCAAATATTTTTTTAGGTAGTGCTTCTCTTCCAAAACAAGATGTTTGTAGAGGTAACACAGTGTTACGAGCTTTTGTCTTTCAGAGTGCCTTTTTTTTTTTTTTTAAATTTATTTATTTCAAGTTTTTTTCAAGTTCACCTAGGGCTAGACTACTTTAAAAGTCTGTCTTCTGCCTCGTGTGTCACCTCCTCACTTGCATGTGAGGCTATGAGGGGTAAGGTGGAGCCTGAGATGCCTGGTGGATCCGTCCAGAGGGCTCACAGGGCTTGCTTGATAAGAGCCAGTGCTGCATCCCTGCAAGCAGCTGGCATTTGATGAGTGTCACTTGGGAAAACAATCACAAATGCAGTTTTCTTGCTGTGCAGAAGAACTTGGCCTCTTCTGGTATCCTGAAGGCTGAAAGTACAGGCTCGTGCTGTTGTAGGGAGGAGCATTTATTTGTTCTACCCACACAGACACATGCACCCTTTTTTCCTTCAGTGTGTTTCTCTTGAACCAATGTCTTCAGGGTGTGCCAGTAGGATTTTTTGGGAGATGCAGCATGCATTTCAGCTGCCTAGGGCATGAAGGGGCACACCACGAGCCGTGGCCATGCAGGATGCTCCCGGACTTCCTTGGTTTCCTGAGGAGCTCCTCCGGTGCCCGAAGGGATGGTGGGTGTCTGCCATGGCCCCAGCAGCAGAGAGACTGGGCTTTTAGTTACTCTGAGAACTCATGTCACTTCTGGCTCTTTTAAGGAGGCATAAAAAATGAATATAAATTGAACTTATTTCAAGTCAAATTTTGAGCCCCTTTGTACTGTCAGAACAACATAATGAAGGTATCTTTGTATAAATAAAGCAAGTAGGCCTCAGCAGCAAAGGAAGCCCAGCTTTTGGAGTGTCTGCATTGTAAATATGTTTGCTGAACACAGTACTGAGCTCCTCACAAACAGCAGTTCAGCCAGCCCATAGATGTTGTTTTCCTCATCAGGTTTTGTGCTATCCCAGCATCACGCACTTCTTGCTGCAGCCCCTAACTTCTTAAGATCTGCCACTGAGGCTTTTTCCTGTGTCGACTGGTGCTTGTCTGTGCTCTGGTTTTGCAGCCCTGACTCCTGGAACAGCTCGATTCTGATGACAATCACAAAGAGCAGGTCCTTCTCCACCTCCTACGCCGTGTCTTCTACCAACCACCTGAATGCCAAAAGGCAGAGCCAGCAAGGTGAGTGGGCATCCCTGGCTCTGTCAGGCTCACTTTGCTGCTTCCTGTGACTAGCATGTGCAGCTGCTTTTGCTCTCTGTCCAATCTGCTTCTTTTCTTATTTTGCCATCAGTATAATGCCGTTATTTCCTTTATTTAAGAAGAAGCAACAGTTTCTTAAAATACGATAGATCATAGTGACACCATTGTAAATGTTTTGTCTTTTTTGATTTATAGGGGTTAGTCATGACATAATGCAGCAAGTGTGATACGAGACTGTGTTGGGATTTATATCCATGTGATTCCCTCAACTACAACAGGGCTGAGAACAGTGTATTTTCTGTGACATTTGTGACATTAGCTGTCTGTGCATATTGCCTGAGATTTCCTGAAGCACAACCTACATAATGCCATTTGGAGCTGTAAGCAGCAACTGACCCGTCTTACGCAAACATATCCAAGGCAATGCCTCTGTAACTCTGTCTGTCTCTGTATATTTATTAATGAGAAAGTAGAGGTAGTTCTTATTGATTTTTAAGATGACAATTATGGGCCTTTTTATTCTGCTTTTTGAGCTTTAAAAAAAACTTAGTCCTGTGTTAACTAGGGAAAGACATCGAGAAGCTGACTTTGGAATTGATAATGAAATGGGCATTGTGACAGCCGTGGAGCAGCCTTAAGCCACAGTAATGTGGTTCTCTCTGTACAAATGCAGGATAGTGTAATGTTTTCTCATGCTTTAACTTGCAATTCAAAATTATCACAAGGTCTCCCTTTTTTTATATCAGTCTGTTTCTCTCCAAACATGGAGTAAGGTTGAGATAATGTTACTCAGAGATACTGGCCACCCAGCTATCAGATGCAAATTGATACAAGCCTGAGGTCTGACACTGAAAAAGCTAGAGAAACCCAGCTTAGAGATGGATTTGAAGGTATGACTGCACAATTCTTTTGCATCTCTAGTGCTGTCACATTGCATCTCCTTTTCAAACTGAAGAGAACCATACAAGAGACCTCCTCTTGTACAGGAGCTGCTTTGTTTTGCCACAGTGAAGACTAAGTAGCACAACATTATCTTGAAAGATAATAGGCACATAGACAAATGAATAAAATTTAACCTGGAAAATAATGGAGATATAGTACCAAGAATCCAGGTTTTAAAACTTAGACTTGTAATTTTCAGAGATTACCCAGTAAATTGAAAGTGAGAGGGGTGGGGTGGATAATATTTTGTACTTGGAAAACAACACTTACCAACCCCATCAGTCAGTTTTACCTCTAGTAATTTCTGCTTTCAGAAAGTGTTGAGTCATCTCTGTTGCCCAAGTATCTGAGCTCTCACATGATGAAAAGACATCTTCATTCCATCATAAGCAATTCCTAGCACTATTGAAGGAGAGGAGTAAAAATTTTGCATCAGCATTTTATGTAGAAGATTGATATTTGAATGTCTTAGACTGTTTATAATAGTGGATTTTTAGTTATGATTTGTTTTCATGTTCCAAATAAATAATTATTTCAATTTCAAATAGTTAATACAAATTAGACTTTTATATATTAGCTCCATTGGCAATATATAATAATTATTGGTGGAAGTTGATCTGACTGAATCTGTAATTCTGTTAATTTCTAAAATGTATCTTTAATTAGGCATGAAAACATTAGCATTTTAAAATGCTGCTAGTTATACCTATTTTGGCAAAAAAACCCATAGTGTTTTCATATGTAATTTCACATCATATTAAAGTCACTGTTTTATATCTTCAACACTGCACATATGAAGAAGTTCTGGAAGAACTAAGCAGATGGATGTACTTAAAAAATTCTGTTTGTATTTTTATTCTTCTCTTATCTTGATTATTCAAAATTCCTTGCTGTAGCAAGGCATGTTTGCTCTCACTTTTGCCAATAAATAGTTAAATGTTGGATTATTGAAAATAAGCTTGCATCTTTCTGGTAAATTTATTTATTTATGGTTACCTACCCTGGCAAATTACTCTTTACAAATTGAAAACAAAAAAAAAGGAAAAAATACCACACAACAAAAATTTCAGGAGCCCAGAGCAGAATTAAAAAGCCAGCTATGATTAGAAACATTACTGTGAAAACTGCTATTTAAATTCCCAGGACTCATTTTAACTCTTGAAATATGACCATAAGTATTTTATCCTCTGACTGTACCCTCTAAGAGTCATGAATATTACTGGGTAACATACAGCTCAAAGATAAGTAATATTCCAACTCAATCCCCTGTGCAACTAACACACTGCAAAATGTTTTTAAAGACATAATTTTGTTGGATGGAAAGTCGATATCTCAATGAATTCGTAAATGTGAAACAGAGGTTTTCTGTATTTTAAAGCAATTTCCCCATGTCATGGCCATCTGATAACATTTTAATTGCTCTGAAGGCTGTAGTTTTCTGATCTCAAGGCAAGCTATTTGCAATTCAATGACAGCTGCAGTCATTGAATTAAGACAGTAATACATAGCACATGTTTGCTGAAGAAATACCCAAATCAGAACTGGGGAGATGTTGGATATCTTCAAATTACACCTCCATAACTGTCAGAATTATTTTTTTTTAGCTCTTGGATTGTCAAAAGTAAATCATATTTTTGCCTCGTATCACAGTAACTTGTTATCAGCAAAAAACCCCTGAAACTGTATACATATATACTGCCTTATTCTAAGATAATTTTTGTGTCTGGAATGCATTTGGATAGTGGGCACAATTCAAACATAAAACCAGTTCAGGTTCCTAAGGTCTTTCTGTCATTTGGCTTTGAAGATGAATGCAGTAAATTAACTGGGGCTGAGTTCCTACAAACCTTAAAACAGGAGGTAACTCGATTTATGTGCATTTGCTTTCAAGATAGATTAAGTTTGCTCCTCTGCGCTTTGAGTGGGATCATTTTATCTGAGACTAGAAAAATGTAAAGTGGATTCAAAAAGAAGGTGGCACTTTGTTTCAAGCACTGGACCAGCTGACGCATTTCATCTTGGCAGTGGTGCTTAGACAGAATTAGGGACAGAGAGAACCACATCTCCCTAGTGCTCACTCATGTGAATATTGGCAGTTTCTGATGCACTAGCTCAGGAGTACCATACCATGTGGTATGGGTAATGGTTGCAAGTTCACTTAGTGAGCAACAGATATTGAAAAATAAACTCAAGCTGCATAAGATCAAGGCCAAAATCTATGAGGAATGCAGAAACAGCACCAGAAGTGAAGTATTTCATATAATGTATGACCAGTAAAAATTGGGGGTTTGGTTTATTGCTAGTCTTCAAACATGTAAAAATCCAATTTTTCTGGGAATGTGTGTAACCTGTTCTTCACCTGCTTTACAGATGGAGACAGTGAAGCAAAGATGGATCTGGCATCTGCAGATGGGCCTGGGAACTGCCTATTTGGAGTTTGGTGTCTCTGTCACTAGAACATGTTGACACCAATAGTCATGCCACTAACACATGCCTTTCATTTCATGCCTGCCAGTTAGTGCATCCTGATCAACAGGGAAAATATGCTTTGTATTTTCAGCCAGATCTTCAGCAGGTAGAAGTGGCTGATACTAATGGAATTTCATCTCTCAGTGACAGCCCTGGGCTTGGCATAGAGAGGAGAAGGGTATTCTCTTCTTTTTCTATTTGAAAGCTGTGCTGGTACTTGTGCCTCTCAAGAGGAGTATTTCTGCACACTGAACTAATGCAACTATCTGCCACTTCTGTTAATTGACAAGACTCTTCTTTTCTCTTGCCAGGTATCCCACCAAATATTTCACCTCTCACCTCCCCATGCCACTCACCAATTCAGGGGACCCCTGCCACAAGTCCTACTGGAAAAACGTCTTCTGTGTCATTTCCAGACTCTACAGATACTGACACCAAGCAGGGCTTAAAGCCACACAAAGTCTTAACTTCTACTCAGAGTGCACCTACCCTGTCAGACCCTGTTATCAGCCCCTCAGTTATCTGCAGCAGGTAGGATTTGAAAGGAGTGGATTAATTTCACATTGTTCTCACAAACATGCTCTTTCAGTCCACATACAGGTTTTTGTGATTTACTGCAGTATTGTCTATTGATATTTCAAGTTTGTAGTATTTGAGTAATTGTGTAGATCACTGTTACAAATGCTTTTAAAGTGGAAGACTGTTAGCTACATTTATTGCTTTTGCTCATGTCAGTCTGATTCATAAATAAATAAATAAATTCTTCGTCAATGACTTGCAGATCCCAAAGCTGAATTTCATGTTAACAACCTGTGTTCCTTATGCCATGCCCCCTAATATGAACAGTCACCTTCAGCGCACAGGCCAAGTCTTCCACACAGTCATCTGATATTTGATAGAAAAACCTGACTGCATGGGTTTAAAAGATTCTGTCCTATAGGCTTCTCATAAAGGTCTTCCCAACAATGCCTGAAGGCTGCATAATTTTAAGTGTTCTCTCAGGAGGAGTGGATTCTGTCTTCCCTAGGCAGGGTCAGATTTTGTACAGTCGGAATTTTTTTTCAGAAAACAACTGCAGATAAATTCTTTCAAGTACTAAGAATTACAGTAACACAGTTTAATAATTTCACACTTTAAAGTAGCCCTTCATTAGATGACACAGACTGAACCTGCTTTGCAAAGTCAGCATTTTGGAAAGGAAGTTGTTCTACTTATCTTCTCAGAAAGGGTTAAGTTGCTAAATTACACTGAGTAAGTTTGCAATGTGTGTCCAGTTCGGAACAGTGTGAAACAGTGGTATTCCGAAGCCTGTTCCGGTGCAGTTTCGAGGATTCCTTGCTCACTGGATGTCACTTCTGGTCATAGCAGTGAGCAATTTGTGATTAGTGGCCAGACAGTGGACAGCACGTCATCTGAGGCTGGGTTAAACGGTATCAAGTCTTACTATCTTTGGAAATGGTTTTTCCTTTCTGGCTTCAGTCACGTGGCCGTGGATGTGTCGCTGTGTGCAGGACGAGGAAGTGGGTGTGAGAAAGTCTAAACTGAGCCTGCAAGGCTCCTCCAGGGACTCATCCTCACTGAGTCCAGACTAGGATCCCAACAGGCTTTTAAGATGGATTTTGGTGACTGAATAGAAACTTAAGTGGCTTTAAAAGTTCTCCAAAGTTATAGCAGAACTGGGACTTGTACTCATTCATTTGAAATGAAAACGGTATTACACAACAGAAATATAACATAAAAGTGCTAATGTCTTATTAACCTGTGCCTTTATTACTACTTCAGCAGAATATTATTCCTTTCACAAGTAACAATTATGTCTGGAAGCCTTCTATTAAAGACACAACAGTTGCATTAAAAATGTCCAAAAAATCAATGCAACATCATTGTAGATAGTAATGAAATTTATATTCATCTTATGCAGACTTTGATTTCATTGTAATCACTGGTGAAATGCTCATTAACTTTTATGTGACTGCTGTCTTAGTGGATCTAGGTAGGTTATATAACATATTAAGTTTTCAGGTTGCTTGTTTTCAAAAGCTTAGGCTGTGTAAGCATTGCAAATAGTTACATTGTTGATATAGACTTTGTTGTTAATTATTTGGAAAAAAAAAAACAAACACATATTATTTAAAATATTTCAGTGGAATGATTGCTAATAGAATTGGCATCCACTAGTGCTAATAGTCACTGTTCCTTTAAGGCCCTGGTGAAAAATCATAAGCACTGTCATATTTCTAGCCATTAGTATGTAGAGGTGTCAAATCCACAGGTACAAGTTGAAGTAACAGCACACAAATAATGCACCCATTAGTAATGTATGCCCAATTAAAAAGCAAAATCAAAACAGAAAATCCCAAATACCAAAAGAAATTAAACTGCTAACAAGTTGTGAGAGTTAAATTAATGCACTGGAAGTAAATTTTTAATGTTTGAGCTTTCACAAAGCAGATTGCTAGACTTCACGGTGTACAATCTGCTGTATTTAGTACCAAAACACCTGCCTTGCAGGGGAATAATGTCATGTCAGGAAACCTCTGGCACCAGCAAACCAATCCCACCCCCTGCAACAACAAAGAGGAAATGAACTCTTGTGAGGTCAGTGTTTTAAGTCAGATCCACCCAGGCAGTGGCATCAAGATGGCAGGTTGACTGTAATTGTATTTTACTGACACAGTGAAGTGTGGTAGGACAGCACAATTTGCAACCAGAGTAAACAAGAACATATACCAGGCAATGCCAGTAAAGTAACTTCTAAGTAATCATGTATTAATTATGCTAAGTGGATGAGACAGGAATCCTGTGCAAAAAATATTAAACCACCATGAAGTTAAGGAGTGTATTACAATGCCTGAGCATGAAGGGATTGAGTTAAAGTTGCACAGGCACGTTTGCTCCCAACGCAGAGTAGATTTCAACTGTTCTGCTGGGTAGTTCAGTAATTTTTTTTTATTTTTAATTTTTTTTAATGCAGTGCTTTGTGGACCACGCCTATTAAATCAGTGTGTTTGCATATGTTCAGAAAATAAAGAGGTGCACTAATAGTGATGCAAAAGCCTTCTGGCATTACAACCAAAGGCTCTCTATCACTGATCTTATGGAAACCACAAGGAATGTGGGACAGAGAATTTACTTCTTTTCATCTTGTTTAGCAACCTGAGTGATACAAGATTTATTTGCTTGGTTATGCACTTCAGGTATCATTGAATACAGATTTGCATTTTCATTTAAAAGTCTTTCAGGAATTCATTATGTTTGCAGTGCCTATCAAGCTCCAGGATATGTTCTGGATGATCCAGTCAAAAGCCATTTGGCACTGAATTTCAGCCGTTTTTACATGTTGAACTTACAGTGGTACAAAGTTTCTAGTACAAAGTCTCACCAATGAAAATTATTTTGTAATAGTTGCTTTTCAAAGGCTGTTGTCTATGAGATATGGCACAAAATACTGACTCAAACCAGAGAAAGAAATGTTGCAGTGTCAGTTTTTTGGGGACAGGTTTGATATAATGCTGCTAAGTGAGACTGCAGATTTGTTATGCTCTCTCATGTTTTCATGATATAACATTGTTCCTTCAGGTCCTAGAGTCAGTCATATTAGGACATTATAATTTGAAACGTTCCAGCTGGTATTGAATTCATATTTAGGGCTTAAAGGGAATTACACACAAGGTATAAAGGTTTTGACTGGAAGGGGAGAGACACATTTGTAAAGGCCATGATACTGTGATCCCTTCCAAAATGTATTTCTGTTCTGGAAATAATGAAGCAAACTTTTTCTTTTAAGTTCATTGATAAATGTCTGGATGTCAGATCACTCACCTCATGTTATGTGCAAAATGCCCTCTTGGTTCTTGTGTACTTGATATGTTGTCACTGAACTAATGACAAAATATCATTTTCCTCCTCAAGAGGAATATATTCAAGTTTTAAACAAGCAAAGGAGAGTAAAACCAGATCATGATTGTGTTAAAATTGAATTCTGTAATATTGTATGTAATATGTAATTTATTTTTATAGGCAGCTGTAGTACAGACCCAGTAGATTATTATTTTTTTTGGTACTGATAAACTTGAAGAATAAAAAATAATTTAAAATCACATGGTACAGGCTTACGGTTGGCAACACAAATTGAATGGTGTTGGCCAGTTAATCCAAGGTCTATATGTATTTTTGTCCTTTTATATTCCTGAGTTCCAATAAAATTCATCTCTCTCTTGTAATTTTGTCTGGAGAATGCACCCTGGACCATGGCTTATACTGTATGACATAATCTTACACAGTCAGCAGGAAATCATTTTACATAACACTGTCTAATGCACGTGGTTCTTTATATAGTGCATTTTTCTTGATGTATTTCAGCTGTGGCAGACCCTATAACCAAATAGAGGCTGGTGATGGGACACTAAATAGAAATGATGCTACCACACACACCCTGAACAGAACAGGTAATTCTTTGTCTGTCAAAAACACCTTGTTCCTTCAAATCCAGTAACCAAAGGGCAGACATGCTTGTGTGTCATAAAGGGAGACCATACAAATTGCCTTTGAGGCTTCTTCCCTTTTTGTATGTGTAACATGTACAAAATGCTAATGCAAAATAGAGTTAAAATATAAAAGAAATATGGTTTCCCTCATTTAACTTAATCAGCACAAATAACGATCCTCACAAATCTTTTTAGTCTTCAATCCCTGATCCCATTTTTTACACTCTGCAGGGTATATGCCTTAATGCCTTTGGACAGATTGTCCAACTTCAGACCCAGCCAAGCAGCACATATGTATGATGAGTCAGAGATCCTGTTGCTGTTATTCAGAAGGTCACAGGATGACTTTCGTGGAATTCTTGCTGTTCACACAACAAGCTTTGTGATTTGTGTTGTAGATGATCCCGCGCAAGCCACTTCTGACTACGAGACCAACAACAGCGATAGCAGCGATATCGTGCAAAACGATGATGAGACAGAGTGCTCCAAAGAGCAGACACGGAAGGGATCCGTCTGTAGGTCCTACACACCCGAGACCATCATTCTGCATCCTTTGATACCACCTGAGGTAGGTGGTATCAAGCAATCTTGTCTAAGTTCCACTCACACAATAAACTGAGCGCATGCTGACAATGAAAGGGGAAAAAAACCAAAGGAAAACTGAAACCTATGAAAAACCCAAACCCCCATTAAAAAAAAAAATAATCCCAAGGCTGTCTAAAGGTTGTGATCATGGTTTTAAGCAACAATTGCAACAGGGTCCTACCCTACAGTAGGAGGATTATTTTTCAAGGGTTGAAAGGAACCATTGAAATGTGTGAGAGCCACTAAGCACTGGCTGCTTATGAAACACTAACCATCTATTTTGATGTATAAAAGTTTATGGGTCTAGCATTAGACATTTCTGAAATGTTTGGCCTCTGTGTTAGTTTCCTTTAAAGGGAATGGATTGGAAGGAAGAAAAATTATCTTCTTAGTCTAGCAGCATGATATATAGCCTTCCTGTTCAGCCACTTCAGCTTCTCAATGGGCTTGCAATCTTGGCTAATATATACTGTGATCCTTATTTTGAAATAAATTAGCACTGGTCTGAGGGTGCTGCAAGATATTATTGTTGGTACTTGTCTTGGACATAAGAACATTGCAGCAGGGTGAACAAGTGCTGATCATCTCACAGCTGCTGTGTTCATCTGTAAGCTTGGTTGAGATGTGAAGGAAAGCTTAGTTTAGTTACATTTTCCACAGTTTGTTGTACAACTGAATTAATAAAGTGAAATTGGCATGAGCTCATGAAAAGTTTATTTGTAATCTGTTGGTGTTGGACATGCTGAGAGAAGGGATTTTGCATTGAATGTTTTGGCATTCACTCATCTACAGTTTCTTAGTAAAATGTAATTCAAGGAAATATGAGTATGTAGGGAGAAATGTGAAAGGAGGGGCAGAATCCATCCTTTATTTGCAGGCCTTGGAAAACAGGTAGGTTTCAGTTTAAGAAGCATTAAGTCTTCACTCGGACTGAGCTCCATGGGCCATGTTAGATTATAATGAATGGGTCCTGATGCAGAAGTAGAAACTGAGAGCTTTTACCTCTGTACTGCAGCAAATTTTACAATGAAGACAGATTCCCTTGGAAATGAATGAATGATTCCCATGAGTGAATGAATGAATGTGTCTCATGGATAAGTTCAGACACTGATGTTTCATATACAGAATTTCTTATTCATTCAAGTGAAACACATTATAAGGGAGAGTGATTTGCTGCAGGGCTGGTAGAAATGAGGACATCTCCGCTGAGCTGAGTAAAGTACCATTGACTTACAGATGATGCTAATGTGATAAGAGCATAATTTTTTGCATGAGATGCTTCACTGAACTAACATTCCTCTTTATTCTGATTTCTGGCACAGGACAAGCCTGTACTTGCTCCTGAGCCTTTGGTTATGGACAACTTGGATCCCCTGATGGAGCAGCTAAATAGTTGGAACTTCCCAATTTTCGATTTGGTGGACAAAATTGGAAAGAAATGTGGTCGGATTCTCAGTCAGGTGAGAGGTGTAACTTTTCTGCAGTGTCTAGCTAGAATATTGACAGATTTAGACACAGTAGTGTTAGGATCCATTGTCATTACGAGCTGGTCATGCAAAGAATCGTGATCCCTGTCACCTAATTCAAAGCTCACAATATGAACTCCCCCTCACTACATTTCTTACTTTTAAATATCAATAGGTTTTAATTTAAAATTGTGAAAGGGAAAACCACACACCTATTTTGCCTGCTGCTCTCTGACAATGAGTTTACACAAACCTTTCTGAATATTCTGGTATCTGCAAGAGGTGCTGCCACCCCTTATTGACTTCTGTGTGAATGGATTTCTCTTGGGGTACAGCATGAGAGGGCTAAACAGTAAATATATGCAAACTGCAGGTTATACAGAGCTTTGTTCCTCTTTTATACAGGAGATTGCAGTCAGTCTATGCAAGAGAGCAAGGTTTGAGGAAGTGGGAGGAAAAACAGTCCTTCCTATCTGTATTCCTTCATTTTTAAAGAGTCAGAACTTTGATATAAAATTCATATCATTATTACGTAGGGAAGACTAATTTTCTACGAATCAGGATGGGAGAGCTTGCTAATATTTCTTTCAACTATCAGTTTTTTATTCCTTCCTGTGAGTTGAATCCAGTTACTGACACAGACCATTTCTACCCAGCACTTCCATAATCACTTTCTTGGCTGAACTTTCTACTCTGTTATGTTCCTTTTCCTGGCACACAGACAAATTAGTCATTTTTTCTTATGGAAGTGTTGAAGATTATTAAACAGGAAAGGCAAGTAATTTTTATTTTTATTTAGGGATGGAAGGAAAACAAGCCCAAGAGAATCAGAGTGAACTAGTACCACTTTACAAGTGATGAGTGCTGGAAAGAAGAGATAAAGTTAATTGGTACAATGAGGGACAATTAACACCCCCCACAAACGTGGAGGTTAGTGTGTCAGGCAGATCTCACTGTAACAAGCTCCAGAGAATGCTGTATTAAATCACAGTCCCTTGGTGGTTACCTATTATTCAGCTCAATTCAATTATCCGGTGGTCAACAAGGAAAACCATGGCACGAATTCAAATGTATTCTGTTGTCTGCCTTTTAGTGTTTTGTAGCTTGGCAAGCAACATCTGTGCTTGACCAGCCTGCCAAGTCTCTGTGTTAATTTTAGAGAAATAGGCGAAGTGTGACTTGATGTGAATGTGGATATAAATTCAGTGATGGTCATTGAGACACTTTTGCACTAGACAGTGAATGTAGATTGAAATGCTCTCCTCAGTCATATTGGTCAGGGTTTTTTCTAATATCATAGAATGATAATAGAATCATAAATGAAACATAAGGCCAGAACTTGCTTTTAATGGCTTAACTAACCAACAGTTTGGATGATCCAAAATTTGTTCTGGTTCTACATGGCTATTTCTATAGGTTTTAAGCATTTTATCAAGTTGCATGGGGTTCTGTACCTCTGGGGACAATTCCCTTGCTCCTCCTTCAATTTGCACTAAAATTCCAAACTCTCTTTCCCAAAATCTGGTTTTTGCACAGCTTCTGAGCATGTTATCCACTTCACAGTGCCACAAAATGAGGCCTGTAAAATAAAATAGAGAAGCTGTAATAAATAATATTTGTGACCAAAATTCAACATTTTCTGTAACAGCTGTTTATAATAACTCCCACTTCCTTGCAGCAGAATGTGGGAAGTTTGGCCGTGTTCATAAAATAAAGATAGAACTTTTATTTCTTTCCCCCACCTACTCAGATGTTCCTTATGCAATTACTTTCAGAAATAATGAAAGAAAAATAAATAAATCTTTTTCTCCAGCCAACAGTACTTTTTTATCCCTTGTATAATTTTTAAATCCTGGGATATTATAAACAAAGGAAAACAAAAGCTCTAATGATTAATTCTCTGTATTTTTCTATTAAATTGACTCATCCATTAAAAAAAAAAAAATAAATTAACAAGCTGAATTAACTATGTTTGCCTTGCTAGGTTAAATTTATGGGATGGAACAAAGCAGAGTTGACACGTGCCTCTAGGGAAGCATTCAGTTTAGAAAGCAAATGCTGGCTTAGCATCTTTAAAGCTGCTTGAGATGTCTGTTTCTTCTTTTTGGAATGTTAAATTGATTTAGACGTATAAAAAGACCCCAAACCAGTCAACGACCACAAAAGCATCTGTGCAAAGTGCAGTGACAAGCATCTAAATGTGGCAGTAACAACTGTGCATGGTAGGGTTTAGAGAGGAATGTATATCCAGTCTCATTTTGGTCACATTTAACACTCTTCTCACAGCTCCTATAAAACTAAAACCTGTGGAAAATAAACTCATTTGCCTTGGGAAGCAAATAACATGAAAAAAGAATGGGCTAAAGTCAAGGTTTAGTGTTACTTCTGGGCCCACAGAGATGAGAGTAGAGATGCTCCTATGCTGGCAGTACAGGAGCAGCATCAGGGGCTGGGTGGCCTCACTGCAGGGTCTGTGAGTTGGTCCCTGGGTGGTGCCAAGAGGACTGTGTGCTCACCTCATCATCACACACGGCTTCTGCAGAGAGAAACTGCAACCGTGATATGAGGGAGCAAGGGAAATCAATCCGTGGGGAATGGGATATTCCTGGGATCACCACAGCAGCCCTTGTGAGGGAGGAGCTATGTTTGTCTGAGCCAAAGACGGGGGCCAACCACTTCAAAGAAACACACATCTGAAGAAAGCAAATATGAGAGACAAAAAAGGAGTGCAAGAGTTTTGCCTTCAAACAGTGAGGAGGGAACTGCTAACCTCAACTTTGCACTTCCTCCAACGTATCCCTGTGTGCCTGCAACACCCAGGAGATGGGCTCCATGTGAATTACAACCCCCATTTCCAAACCAGCTTCCATTAGAAATCAAGCAGAAGTGCTTGTCCTTCTTCAGGCAGCACTGCCAGAAATATCAGGGTTATAAATGATTCATTCAAGCATTAGCAATCGTGGCAGAGACAAGCAGCAAATGAAGGCTGGCGGGAAGGGGCACCTGGCAGACACCAGAGTTTCCCTGGGCTTGTCCCTGGAGTGGGGACCACACTGCATGGCTGCAAGGGCGCCGTGCTCAGCCCATGGGATTCTAACTCCCAGCGAGATCATGAAAAGGGATGCAGGTTGGGAAGGATGGATTTGAAAAAACAGAAGCATTTTAAAATGTTTAACCCAGAGAAATGAGTTTAAAAAAGGTTACACAGGGGTGGGTTTTTTTTTATTTTATTGTTTGGGTTTTTTTGTTTTGTTTTGGTTTGTTTTGTTTGTTTTAATGAAAGACTTTAGTTAGTTGACTTGGTGAAAGACATCAATGCTCTTTCTTTCTTTCTGACTTGCCCTTACCCCTGCCTTGTCTCCATTTGCTAAGAGACAAGGAAAGAAAGACAACATTACCAAAATGTCCATATGAGTTGCTTGGCTGTGGAAGAGCTGTCATTTGCAGCCATCACAGTCAACTTTGTTTCTTTTCAGCTGTGGAGTTTCCCACCTCCCAAAATCCAAGGGAAGGAAAAACATGTTTTTATGACATGCTTTATTTGAGATACCTGTCCAGTACTGCTAGTATAGACCAGTAAGGTTTGGTCCTGCAGGAATAATATTTCTTTATGCTTCCTCTTTTTATACAGAGATATTTTGCTGGAAATAAGAAGCTTACATTTCACTCATATAAAACTAGAATGTAAGATTCCTCATCCCTCTGTAGGTGAAATATTGGATCCCAGCTGATATAGTTAAGCCATGATTCCAGATAGATAAAGTTCTATGTAGATTCTAATGCAAATTGTGCCAAAAGTCACTTTCTTTGCTCTGCCTCAGTACAGGAGGTACCCCTTGGGGTTTTCAGAGAGTAAAGTTTTGCCTTCTGTAAAACCCTACCTTTTATTCTAAGCTCATGTCTTCCAGAGCATGGTAATTCAGTAGTTCAATTATGGTAGGAACTGAAGTAAGAGGTGGAGCCGCCAGCAGAACCCTAACCATCAGATATTGGTCATTAGAAGGTCATCCTGGATGGCGTGGGGTCAGACACCACACTCAACCTGTCTCTGCATCATCACTGCCTGTTGTAATGCTTTGCCAGAGTTAGTTTAGTTGCAGGTTTTTCCTGGTGGGAAATGACTGTGAGGGAAGGCACAGTAAAATCATTAATGCTGCAAATTCATATCTTTTTTTCCTATTCTTACTGTAAAAATTCACAGTGGTGGACATTTGAAGTTTATGCTCATTAAACTTCAGGTGCAGCTCACAGGTCCCAGTTTATATACACAACAGACAGAAAGAAACAGTCGTGGATAGGTGTTTGATTTACATTCAGGTGTAAAACACAAAATGTAATTTGTAACCATTTCTTATCCTACAACACTCATCAGTCCGAATGTGCTCCAAATGGCTTAGCTCTAGGCAGGTCATTACGAGACAGATGGCATCAAAAGGACAGAACTTAGCTAATAGCAATAAATAAAGAAAGAAACTGAAAGGCTTTGGGGTTCCAATTTGTGAAAGTGAAAAGGTCAGGCAGTGATTTTACCGTGTCCCATTGTTTTGTGTCAGGTTCAAACTTGTCTTCAAAAGTGCCCATTTTGCAGCAGCTGATGTCTATATTTCTGAGCATTCATCTTTCCTGAGCACCTCCTCACTGATCCATCTCATTCTCCCTTCCAATTTATTCTCTTCTGGATGTTTACAGTCATCTTTCCATGCAGGAACACTTAGAGCAGCTCTGTTTCTTAAGACACTTGCTGCCTCTGAAATCCTGTTTGAAGTTATTTTTCCATTTCACTTCCAAAATGGGAGAGAAGGAAAGGAGATAATGCATAGAATCCAAATAATCCCTTTTTTCAGTCCTTCAGTTGTTCCCCCTTTTCTGGGAATTAATTTGATTCAAGGATGCTCTTTGGAGAAGTTTGTGAGGAAATTTTTTCCATGACACTGAAGACCTCTGGACACCTTCAGGTGTGTAGGTTTTTGAGGTGCTTGTAAAATTTGGGGG
Organism: Margarornis squamiger; assembly: GCA_035222235.1. NCBI lineage: Eukaryota > Metazoa > Chordata > Aves > Passeriformes > Furnariidae > Margarornis > Margarornis squamiger. The sequence continues at coordinate 71,999,592 of JAWWTY010000037.1, forward strand.
TGCCTGAAAGGAAGAGAAGAACATCTGGAAGGGTGTAATAGAGGAATGAGGATGACTGGTACTAATAGCTTGTCTGTTTGGCTGTGTAGCCACTTTCCTATGGAAACGCAAATAACAGCAACTACAGCTGGGTCAGGTGAACTTCAGAAAACACTACTAGGAAAGCAGGTTTTCATGGGTTATTTGACCTAAGGAGTTTTATACCTCATTTTTAGAGACTTTTCTGATCTATTTAGCAGCATGTTTGTTTTTGGGTTTTTTCTTCAGGTATCATACAGGCTTTTTGAAGACATGGGTCTGTTTGAAACCTTTAAAATACCAGTGAGAGAATTTATGAACTACTTTCATGCCTTGGAATGCGGATACCGAGAGATACCTTGTAAGTAAAAATTCCCAGCAGATAATGATGTTTCATTAAAGTTTTGAGGATTTTCCACATACTTTGGTATTGAAGCTTTTCTTTTCTCATTGCAGCTACTTTTTTCTACTACATTACAACCAAATAGATGATTCTCTAGTAAGAGGCTGGTGCTGAACCACAGCCACTCTTAGTTTTTTGTTTTGGTTTGGTTTTTTTGTGTTTCATAACAAGGGATTTAAGGAAAGCTCCCTGAAAAGCCTTGCAGACAGGCGCTTTGGACTCTTCCGGAAAAGTGAAAGGCCCAATTTCAAATCTTTCCTTGTGTTTGAACCAGATCAGGGGTTCGAAGCAGCAGCCTAAGGATAGTATAGGCGGAAGTTCCACAGTCTGTCTGTCCTACTGGAGCCATTCCTTTTTGTTTAAAACATTTAACTATTCATAGTGTCTGGAATTTCTGTGAATCTAGCCCTTTATTTCCTTGTTTCCCCTAAGTGTGTTCCGTTCTAGTAAAGAGGAATATTTTGCCTAATACAGAAGTAATTTGCCTTCTGGTTTTTCATTTCTATGCAGAGGTAAAACCCAAAACAACCGCCATGCTCACGATAAGGTTTTGTCCCTGCTCGATTGACTGCCATGAGATACCCACTAGATGGTGCTGCCATCCCTCTGTGGGAAATCCCTTTGGTGTTTAACAGCGGGGTCATTTTCTCTGTGTCACAGATCACAACCGAATCCATGCGACTGATGTGCTGCACGCCGTGTGGTACCTCACTACTCAGCCCATCCCAGGACTGCCAACTGTGATTAATGACCACGGGTCAGCCAGCGATTCAGGTACGTGCAGGTATCTGTGTTGTATTCTTAAAGCTTCTGTCATGAAATGTGCCGTAAGAAAGCCAAGAATTGAGGATTGCATGGAGTGCTTGTTAGTGTATCGACTTTTAAGTTCAGTAGCATGATGGATGTTGAAGGTGTTCAGGTGTGTTTGTGTAAGTTTGGAGAGAATGGAATGATGTGTTAATGCAAGCCTCTGTGGTCATCTATAACAACAGATCTTTGCTACCATTTGGGTTTTTTTCCTAGGCAAACAGTATTAATAGTGTTTTTTCAATGCTGCTCCAGAAGACTTTTAAATGCTTAACCCCTGCATTGTTTTTCTATTACAAAATTGCTGGGTCATGCAGGTAGTGCCGTGCCCTTACCGCTGCTTGGCTGTCATGGAGTGTTTGGCCTTTGCTCACTCTCTCCAAAAAGACTGGTTACCATTTGGCCACCAGCTTGCAAGACCACTCTTCTGCTGGTTTAGGATTGCTTATTACAGGAAGCATCTTTTTGCATCTTTATGTATCTTTCTGTTAACTCCTCCAGTTTCAGCTGTAGCAGCTGGAGGACCTGTCTGTGTTTTGTGGGAGTACTCAGAGAGTTACTGGAAAAGCAGGAGTTTGTTCTGCAGAAAACACTTGCATTTATCTTGTTTTGTTTTGGTTTTTGTTTTGTTGGTGTTTGTTTGGCGCATACATATTGTTTGTGAAACTCTTCAGGATGTATCGGTGGGGTGGGAAAGGTTTTTTTTCCTGGAAACATTTATTTGTAAGGGTTGTTAGTGGCTTTGTAGCTGAGGTGAAATGGGTGGAATGAAGAGGGTTGAGTCCTGGGGCTTTTTAGTGTTATTTGAAAGATGTTTTTTCGGCTGCATACAAGATCTATTCAAGCAGATTAAATTAGCAAAGCCTCTCACTCAGTATCTTCTCTAATAGGTGTGTTCAAGCTGCTTCAAAAAGAGGCTGATAAGAGGATTATCAGCAAAGATCCAAAGTCTAGACCTTTGTATAGGAAAACACACACTGTAATTTAATTCACAAATTCTAGTCCATTGCTTTAAGGACTGTTAGTGTCTCATAGATTAGTCTGGTGAAAAAATTACAGGAAGGAGTGGGAAGATCAAGTTACCCACAAAGCTCCAGCGTGGCCATGAACCCATGTCTTAATGCTTGTTTCTTTGCAATTGTTTGCCTTATTGCACTGGATCAGAAAGCCTTTACTCTGCTCTTCTGTGTCGTTAATTTGCTCCTTCTCTCCCTGCTTTGTTGCTTCTATCTGTTTCAATCAGTCACTGGAAAAAAGTGGTAAGGATTTTTTTATTGTTTTAAATTCTTTATTTCTGCTCAGATTCTGACAGTGGGATCACTCACGGCCACATGGGTTATGTGTTTTCGAAGACATACACACCCACAGATGACAGCTACGGGTGCCTAGCTGGCAACATCCCTGCCCTTGAGTTGATGGCCCTGTATGTGGCTGCAGCCATGCATGATTATGATCATCCAGGAAGGACCAATGCCTTTTTGGTAGCAACGAGTGCTCCTCAGGTAAATAGATCTGAACCAGTGTTGCTGTTAAGTTTGGAAGGTCTTGATAACAGCTTTTCTTTTCCAGTGGTTCCTGTGGCTTCTGGTAAGCACAAGTCTCCAAAATATTTTGAAACAGCTCGTCAAGGTGGCAGAAATAATCACTTCATTTGGGGATTGTTGGAAAGAGTCTTCTTACACACCCTCAGTTACTAGAGCTGTTAAGAAAGATACTGATAAATTGTCTCAGTGAAGAAGCTAAAGCTCTGCTGACTGATACAGAATCTGTAACTGTGAAATAAGGGAAGAATTACTCTACCCAGCAAGGCACAGAAAGATTAAAATAAACTAAAAAGACCCACTTGTATAGTTGATGGCACCTTGCAAGTTAGTCTGTGCATGATCACAACATATTTTCTGTTGTTTCTATTGAATATGAGCAGCTGCCACCTTTTATGAAAGTATTTTTGCACTATATGTCTAGGGAGGAGGGGAATGTGGAAAATAATCTCAGTTCTATAAATGTAGAATTGTTTCTTGCCTAAGGTTACAAAGAAGATGCTGCCAATGCTGGGAGTTGAATTCAACAATTCTAAGTGACTATTGGCTTACTTATGAGATCATCTTTCCTTATTTTACATAGCTGACCTGCCTGGCTTCGGCATACTGTATGGAAAAACACTTCTATGGAAAAGGAAAGAGAAAAGGAAAGAGAAAAGGATAGCTTAATGGTGACAATTGGGTAGGCACGCAGAAATTCTAGGTTTATTCCCCAGCTTGCATCCAAACTTATTCTGTATCAGGTTTTTTTTGTTTCTAAACTGATAGTAATACTTGTTATTCTTGCAAAATCCTTTTGTGATCAAGAACTTCAATACTCTGGCCAGGTAAATAGATTGATAGAAGACATATACTATGCCTAAACCTAATTTTAAGAAATGAGTGCTATAGCTTTGTGGTTGTACGATTCAAAAAAGAAAGTTAGATGATTAGCCTTAACGTAATGTTCCTAGTTTGAAAATAAATTTATATTGAAAAAGTCAAGTTCTTCCTGTTATTTTTGGAGGGTTTCTTTTGTTGTTTAGGGTTTGGGTTTTTTGGGGTTTTTTTTGGTGGGCTTTTTTAAAACCTATTATCACCTGAACTTTGAAGAACCTATACCTGGCATCTAGGTTTTTTTCTTATTTTGCACGACAAGCAGGATCAGCTTCCAGTAATGGTAAAGTGCTTCTGTTTTAAAAATCTGCCTCCAGGAGGTGGGCCTGGGTAGCAGAATATCTCAGATCCTTACTGTGCAGTTAGGCAAGATGGTCTGCAAAGCTGAATTTCTTCAGCAGCGTGTACTCTGAGATAAAGAATCGATTCTATATTTTAGGATAGAATTGAATCTTTTCATCTCTAGGTGACATAAAAATATAGTTGAAATGAAAAGCCACTGGAATGTATGTGTATATATTTCTGTAAATTGTTAAAAAACTTGTGTCTATTTTACATGGAAGCATATTTCCTAAAGCTTTTCTTTCTACAAAGCAAATTATCAAAAGGCTGAATGCTGCTAAGGTGGAGAGTTTTCCTAGATGGTTGTTGTCACCTAAAGTCAATTTTCTAGATCTTTCTTTAGTTTCTGAATGAAATTGCCACCACTATGAGAGTTATGCATCTTGTTTTACTAAAGGTTTCACCAATTTTGGATTTCAGCATTGAGAAATCAGTCAGGCCGAATATGTGTTGTCAGGTTGCAAACTGGAATTTCACTTGTTTCTGTGTTTGGAATTGGTCCAACATGGACACAATTGCCAGGCGCAATTTCCAAAGACAATAATCCCTGTTAATTGAGGGTAGTTCTAAGAAACAGAGAAGCACACACCTATGTTATATTAGCCAATCTGTGGCCTGAAACAGAATAATCTGTTGTCATATGATACAGTTCAGTCAGGAACCAAAGACTCTTGAGCATGAAAGAAACAGATTTTTCAAATCAATCTTCCAATACATCTTCAGCATCACAACAATTCAGATGCCTGCTGTTAGTCCTGCCAAAATCGCATCCTCAAACCTCGAGAAAGTCTTTAAAAACAAAAAACACTCAGCAAACAAATCAGCCAAACCTGCAGCTCCCTTGAGCACCACCCCCATGCCATTGTCCTTTCTGCATTGCTGTGGTTTTGCTAAGCTGTTCCTGATCTTTGCATTGCTTGCCTTGGCTCCACAGGCCGTGCTGTACAATGACCGCTCTGTCCTGGAGAACCACCATGCTGCTGCTGCCTGGAACCTCTTCATGTCGAGGCCAGAGTACAACTTCCTGGTCAACCTCGACCATGTGGAGTTCAAGCATTTCCGCTTCCTCGTCATTGAGGCAATTTTGGCCACTGACCTGAAGAAACACTTTGACTTTGTTGCCAAATTCAATGCCAAGGTAAGGTTTGGGTTTGGGTTTCTGGTGGATGGTCAGAAAAGACTGTGGTTTTGGAAACAAAAAAAGTCTGGAAAGGCTACTGAGTTTCTGTTTCCTCTGATTGTCCTTTTGACTGCTGGAAAACATTCTGTTGAATAATAATCTGGCCTTTCTGTTGTTTTTCACTTATTTAAATTCAGTGGCACAGCTTCTCTTCTTATATATGTTTACTTTTTCACAAACTGACAGGTGCATCATTTGCTAAATATTGATATTTCATTATTCATCTCAGTGTTCTTTGTTTTTCACTTATTTTTCTTTTTACATATTGCTCTACAGCTGACTGTTAATTTCAGCCTGTGGTTTAGTTAAAAAGCTAAATATATTGTGTGATATCCCGGGGCAGAATTTCCTCTCTGGATGCATCCTTTTACCCAGCATTACTGTCACAGTTTTCTTTTTTTCTGTCTACTAGGTGAACGATGATGTTGGAATTGATTGGACTAATGAGAATGACCGCTTGCTGGTTTGCCAAATGTGCATCAAACTGGCTGACATAAATGGGCCTGCAAAATGCAAAGATTTGCATCTGCAGTGGACAGAAGGCATTGTCAACGAGTTTTATGAACAGGTAAATAACTGCATGTCCAAAGGAGTATCTGCTGGATGCATGTCTGGTGTTAAACAGCCCTGAAGTGCTGGTGATGAGTAAAAATCACAGCAGATAGGGGAGAAGAGGATGGCTAGAGTTACACTAATCCATCCTTTTGCAGGCCCCGTGAAAGTCCATTTGTCACTGCAGCTTCTGGTGTGTCCTCAAAGACCTCTGATGATGGTGTTTGTACAGGCTTAGCTGTTTAAGTCTAGCACTACCTTTACAGTGGACATGGTGAACAAGTGTCCCTTTCCTCTATTTATTTTTTGTCAGTCATCATGTCTCCCTTTCAGTCTTCTTTCATGCAAACTGTATTTTCATCCTTCCTTCTAAGTCCTTTCAAGACATCAGCTGGTTCTCATGACTCTCCAGTCTCTCCAGGTGTCTCACACTTTTATTGACATGTGATCTCCAAAAGTAGATGCAGCATCCTTGTTGTGGTGATCTAAAGAGATGATCTAAACAGAGCAGAGGAATTATTTTAGCTTCCCTGTGAGCCACATCTCTGTTCACACACACGAAACCTTTATGTGCTGAGCACAACTGTGACATTGACTTTCAGTTTATCATGAACTCCCTACACCTTGATATTTGATTTTTTAAGACAACACTTCCAGCTTTTAGAAGGTTTGTTCGTGCAACTACACTAATTATGCAAGGCTCTGCTGATGATAGCACAAGGAAGGAGGACAGCCACAGATTGATTTACAAAGACCTGGGAGTACAGCCAGGCACTGGTCCTCTCTTTCTAGGTGTAAGGGAGCCCTTAATTGAACCTTTTCTCATTATAACCTATTTAGCCCTGCTGAGTGCAAGGGTCAGGGCTGTTCCCACACTATGCCTCTGTTTCCTGAGTGGGAACATATTTTGAATGTACTGGTTAGATTAAACTCCACATCCTGTCTTTTTCAGATGAAGCAAATAGGCTAAATCACTGAACCAGACATCCCATAGCCTTCTTGGGGAGGTTGTGCAGTAACTTGAAGTCACAGACTAATCCGTTTTAAACCCTTTTCATCTTCCTTTAAATTTCCTGCAACTTACAGTTTGGAAAAAAAAACAAACAAACAGGATTTGCTGCTGCCTTCTGGAGTATGTAAAGAAATGGGAAATGGACAAAATTCAGATGTTGACCTGAAGCCCCTTCATTTATTGGAAATCTCCTGAGAAAAAGAAAGAACAATGAACCTTATATATATATATTACGAACATAGTTGGTTCCATTTTTCTTAAAGAAAGGGAGTGTGTCCCAAAACAACCTTCATCTCCCAAATTTCCTTTCAGGAAATGCTTTTCTTTTTTGTTACAAGTATCCCAACAAATTGTACTTCACAAATCTGGTGATTATCACAGCTTATGTGGGTGACTGCTGCATGCTGACAAAACCTGTTATTCTGCTATATATGACTTTCCTTTGATCCAACATAAGTGATGTCAGAGGGAAGTAACTGCTCCAATACATTAATATTGTCGAAGTGTTGGATAGTGAATTAAGCTTGGGAGGATACACATGTGGGAAGATATCGTGTTATCTGTTCCACAGTAGGAATCTGGATTATTTTCCATCATTCAGAAATGGGATTCAAAACAGGGAACATTTTCTTCCTTGGACTTACTTTTGGCATTAAGAAGGATGAGTTAGGTTCTCCATTAACCTAGGTTAAAATCTCTTTTTCTTTCATGTGATATGCTATGAGAGATGTATCAAACCATGTTCACTATGCTTTTGATCATCAGATTTTTTCTGAGAAGGGAAAAGTCTTCATATTCTCAGTTCTGAAAAGGAGAATTTTATGGGGGATTTGAATTTCCCTGGAATTATTATCAAAAAGTATACATACGTGAATTCAACTTGTGCTGCGAAAATCATAAAATATTTTTCTTTTAATAAACACCAATTCCTTTGAAGAATCTCACTCTCATATAAATAAAACTTTTCAAAATGTGTTCTATGGAAATATTCAAAATCCTGTGTTATATTGTTACAGGATGTTTCCTTCTCTTCCCTTCACATGCTCAGCATACTTATTTGAAGACAGGTTAGACATATTAAATAGAATCAAAAGACCCACTCCAAGACTTTTTACATAATAAATCACATTTTAAGAAAATGTGAAAAAAGAACTTGTAACCATTTCAACAGACAGCATTCTTCCCACTAATGACAGCTCACAAACACAAAATCTCAGATACGTTGCTGTGAAGAAGAGCAAGCTGCCACCTCTTCTTAATTTGTTTGCTATTTCACAAATGGGTGGCATGTTTCAGTGTTTTGTCAACACTAGTATTTTGTGTCTAATGATTGAACATAACATTATTTGGTGGGTTATTAAAAAAGTAACACAAAAGGAAATGAGACATTTGCTGTAGATGCTCCAAAATGTAGCTGTCATTCTTAGCCTTCACCAAATACAGATACAGGCAAAACATTGACCAGATACAAAGTCCATGACTTTTGGAAAATTTACTTTACAAGGAGATAAATATGGGTCATCTGTAAAGTAGTGGAAACTGAAAATGTATCTCCAAATTCTAATCCATATTCTCAAATATAGAACTCTCGTATTAAAGCATTAATTTATATATCAGGCTTGATTAGGGAAATCAGATTTTTTTTCTTGAGGAGGTGGTATCTGGTCCTGTCATGTCTACTCAGCTGAAAACTCACTGATGGCACCAGAAGCTTGTGATAGGGAAGTGAAAATATCAGATTTGGTTCTGCAATAAAGTTTTACTTCATTTTACATCATGACAGGAGAGAGAAAAAAAGTCTTCCTATACCATCCTTCTACATTCTCTCCCCTCGAAAAGCTAACAAAAAGCTAACAAAAAGCTAACAAAAAGCTTCATAGGAAAGATTTACTGCTTTTGAGCAACACTTGTTTTCATAGGGATCATTCTAATCATTCTAATAGTACCAGGAAGCAAATACCTATAACCCAAAGCCAGAGGAATCTCCATGTTATGTATAGTAAGGAAAAAACCCTTGCTTATAGAAGTTCAGTCTTGTTCCCTGCAAATAGGTGGCTTACCACAAGGTTATTTTGAACTAACAATCACAAAGTTTGAAAGGATTTTTTTTTTTAAATAATGTAAAGAAAAAAATAGAATAACAATTTACACATTTTCAGGCTCACTATGTAAAGTACAGGATAAGGGCGATGGGCATCATTCTGCACAGTCATCAATGAACACCCTTGTTCAATTCACACTATCAGTAGTGGGTCCTGTTAAAAGAAAAGAGCTGTAACTTTGATGAACCATTTGACATGATGGCACTGTTACTTTGTCGTGCTGGCGTGCTATGGAAGTGACACTGGAGTTTAACTATTTTTCTTTCATCATTTTTAACTGGTTTGCTGTGCTTTACCTTTTTGTGCTTTACTGTTTTTTTCATTTACTTCAGAGAAGTTACTGCTATTTTTGATCTTCAGGGTGATGAAGAGGCCAGCCTGGGCTTGCCCATCAGTCCTTTCATGGACCGCTCTGCTCCTCAGCTGGCACACCTCCAGGAATCTTTCATCACTCACATTGTGGGACCACTATGTAACTCCTATGACTCAGCAGGGCTGATGCCAGGAAAATGGATAGAAGATAGTGATGAATCAGGAGACACTGATGAGCAAGAAGAGGAAGAAACGGCAGAAATGGAAACTTGTGAAAATGCTGAATCCAGTAAGTTGTTTGCACGTATATTTTTCAAAAGAACAAGTTCCATATTGTGACCAAAAACCTAAGCAGAAACTGTGAGCTGGTCAGGTTCAACATGGGCCTCTCCAGAGTGACAGTGAGTCTGTGCTGTCCTTGTACGAGCTGGCATGTAGTTGGTAATGGAGATGCTCCATGGGTTCAGGACTGACACAGTTTGTATCTTCTACTCATTTCTACCTTTGGTTGAGATTTCTGGTGCTGGATCACCCATCTCTGCAGGAGGGGTTTTTAGACTTTCAGGACTGGTGTTAGTAGACTACAACAATTTCAATTGAATAATGGATTATTTGGAGAAGATTTTTCAAGGAAAACACTCATCATTTACGTGAATTAGTATGATGCGCAGGAATAACAGAATGAGAGTCTGAGGTGCTGGTTTTTTAACAATGGAAGTGTTTTAGTGCAAATTTCTTTGAGGTAATGTGTGGAGAAGAGTGAGGAGAGAATTGGCCCTGAGCATTGCTGTGTTGTGCTGGGAACTGCGTCACTCAACCCTTCTGGCTAATCAGTAACTCAAGCTCATACTCTCTTGCCTCTCCTCCAGAAGAAACAGTGCCAGTAGTTGTCCTACTGAGAGGAAAGCTTTTTACTTTGAAAGGAGATTTCAGCCCCTCGTGGGCGGTGATTTTTAAGAGAAAAGACTGCAATGGTAGATTTATCAGTTTAATGCTGCAACCTTTACCTTTTTCTTTCTTTCATGTTCTTTCTCCCTCTGCATTTCCTGATACAGTTCTCTTATGTCCTTCCTGTGGGTCATCTTTCTCTCTCTTCCCTCTATCTAGTCCTTCTAGGAAGCACCAACCTTTAGTGTGCTAGTAAAATATCATAAATAGCTTTTTCTGTTAACAGCCTCACTTTTTCTGTTCTTTCCCACACACTTTCATGCCCTCTCTACCTGAGTATCATCCCTGTTGAGGAAACTGTGAAGTGGAAAGATTTGACGGTTGCAATAAGTCACACGTGGATGTGGAATGAAAGCCTATGTCTCCTGATGTACAGAATTAACCTTTTATCGCTAGTAAGATCCAGACGTGTACGGATTGGTATTTAAGAAATCGTTGCTGTTGTTCACACACACAGACTTGCACATATTTTAAATTTAGCAGGTTCACATGCATAAAAAACAACGTTGAGAACAACATACATTAAGTACAATAACGCACACAGCTTGATTTTAGCACCTTATGATCTATCAGTTCTGTAACAGCAGAGACACATGTTTGTGGCAGATTGGCCTCTATGGAATTGCCTACCAGGAGGAAAATATATATGATATGTAACCAACATAGACCCTAAAGTCTGAAACTTTTATTGGTGTATTAAACAGAAGGATGAAGGATGTTCTCACATATCCACTGGAGTGTCTCACCTTACTTTGAAACTGTTTGTTTCCTTTCTTCTCATCTCTCTATACTCCTGTCTTCTGGATCACCACCACGGGGGGTCCAACAATGTTGTTTTCAGGTTAAAAGCACTGAGCATTATTAACCATTGTCACATTGAAAACAGACAATTTTTAGTTGTTTTCTGTTTTCTTTTTCACATTCTATTCTGTTATAGTACTTTACTATTCAGCTTGGTGTTTTTAGGCTATGGTTTTCAAAACCTTAAAAATGAATATATCAGAAGTTTTGAAATATCCAACAAAGTCTTCCTGCTTCCTTCTTACCAAATGTGGGCTGCTAATCTTCTCCATCATACCAATGTGTTACTAACTCTCTTCTTCAGGTTCCCTAAATTCTCTGAGTGTGAATCTGAGTTGGGAATCTACGACATCTTTTGTGTCAATATAGGGATCTTACAGGTCATAAGAAATTTATATTGATGATCAACACAATTCTGGATGTTCTAAACTTTCTCAGTGAAACAAAATAAAAGGTTGACACATCAGATGCATAGATATGAAGAGTTGTATTGATATTGGTAAAGATCCTTTTCTTGATCAAAATGCCTTTTAGGAAGATAGAAATATAACTGTGGCAGAAAACACTTCACCTAGGTCCCGATAATTCACTGTTGAGATAAAAAGCAGTTGAGATAAATTTAAGAGTTTCAAAACCTTAAGGTAGCTTGAATTATTTTTTGTTAATATACAGGAGCATGTATTTTCACTGAAGGTCTGCTGCCAGTATATGAATTAAACAGGCTCAGTCTTTAGTGATTCAGACAAATTTTAACACCACAGAAAGTGCTCACTGGTGTCTGCAGAGAGCAACAAGATGTGGGATCACCCAGGAAACCCAGGAGAGAATGTCCTGCTTGCAGCGCTGGCAGGGTAGGGACTTCTTATTAGTGCTAAACCTGAAGGTTTCCTACAGGGAACCAAGGGCTTTCTAATGAAGGATTGAGTTGGATTTGGTCTGTGCTCAGTGAAAAGCTCTTTGTTTCCAGTTCAAAAGCTTCAAGGGCTAAACGTTTTGGATCCTGACACAGACATACTTTAGGCAACCTGCAAATACTAATCCACGCAAATTTATTTGGTACAAAACATTCCTCTACGTCACATTCTTAAAAAAAAAAAAATATCAGCAATTGTTGTTGTTTCAGTTCTGTGACTGCCATTGGCACTGTTAATGACCAGGGAAATTTTTCAAGCTTTGTACTATTAAGGAGTTAACAATCTGTGTTGGACAGATTATATTGACAGAACAAAACACCCTTCAGACAGCAAAACACTTGTAGTGCAGCTGTGTCAGGAGCCATGAGAACCACCAGTGACAAAAACACTTTGTGGGTTAACAGCAGGGGATTGATGCTTCAAAATAGGACAAGTGAGCTCCCTGAGAGTATTTGGCTGTGTGACTACTTCTTCAGTAGTCAGACTACTCCCAAAGCAACGTTGTACTAAAGCTTCAAGGTCACCTCCACTGGTGGAATACTACATCTCAGACTTTGAAAATGGAACATAGGAATGGGTTCCCTCCTTTGATCACTAACGTTTCATTAGTAATCCTTCATTCATTTTCCTTGTACAGCTCAGCTCAGAGGTAAATTTGGAGAAAACAATTCAAGATTTTTTTCCCTCAGACAACCAGCAGGAATCCACTGGACATGGGGAGGGCATAGAGTTTAATGTGTGTTGTGGAGGAGGCTGATCCAAGTCTTTAAGTACTTGATATAAAATGAGCAGAAAGAGCTCAGCAACATGCTTTATGCATAATCATTCAAGCACTGGATACCTCTGTGAGCAGCATAGTCAGGCACAACATGCAGCCTGGGATAAGATGAAGCAGGGGCTCAAAATGTGCAGGAAACCAGTTTCCTTTCCCAGAGGTCTGGGGAGGCATAGCTTTCTGGATTTTATGACTGCTTAAACCTGTGGTTTTAAAAATTTGTTAGTGCAGTTCCTTTATGTCATAGTACACCCTGTCTGCTTCCTACACCTTCAGTCCCTTTTCCTTCTCTCACAGAAACTGGTATAGTAACGTCACATGGTGTTTTACAGGAAAGAAGAAGTTCAAGAGGAGGAAAATCTACTGTCAGATCACCCAGCACCTGCTTCAGAACCATAAAATGTGGAAGAAAGTAATTGAGGACGAGGAGAGGTTAGCTGGGTCAGAGAAGGAAGGCACGGAGCAATCCACGCTGCACCAATCTTCAGAACAAATCCAGGCCATCAGGGAAGAGGAGGAGGAGAAAGGGAAGCCCAAGAAGGATGAAGAGGAGAACACAACTGTAGAACCAAACCAATGACAATATTTACAGCAGTATTTTAAGACAGATTGACTCGTGCACAGACTCTTTCTCAAGCCAGCACAGCATTTAGACACAACACTGTAGAAGTCTGGGATAATGCGCCTACAGCTGTTTAATTTGTTTCTCTTTCCTTTTTATGGTGAGGTACATTGTTTAAACTCCTATGCTCAAGGAAGCTTTCACACTGCAACACCGGCTTTTACAGACTTTCTTTAAAGAGATTTGGGGGTGGGTGGAATTATATAAATATATATATATATATATATAGCCAGGGTTATTGGCTGCACACTTCAGCAAAATACATTTAATGATATATTATGGTCACTGTGATATTTACAGAGGAAAGTTATCTAAGGAAATGCTGCTTCTGAAGAACATTTGCAGTTAACAGCAAGGTACCAGTCAAGTAGCTTTTGCTCTTAATGCTGATGGATAAAAGTTCCAAAGCTTTATATGAATGCTGATATATCCTGCCAACACATATGTGTGTGAGGGGGTGTTTGCAAGTGTGAGTGCATGTAAGGAAGTATAGCATAGTTTGAGTTCTTATTACACTAGCTGTAGCACATGTCCCAATACATGACAACAAACAGAAGGTCTGAATTTTAGATGATTTGTGCCCACGAGGGAAACAGAGCCCGTTTTGAGGAGCTCTGCATTCCCCCTAGCCCTCCAAGTCCCGGTTTGCACTCCAGCTGCAGGCAGCAGCCTTTCAGCAGTGACCAGCTGACCCAGGCTGCCAGCCTGGCTCTGTCCAGCCCTGCGGGCTCCTCCTCCTCCTCAGCACTTCCCACACTGCTGGCGAAAGGGATGTGCCAGGGAGGTTATTTTCCCAAGGGGGTCCCGAGGGACTCTGTGGCACACTGAGAGGACCTGACCCTCTGCGTGGGTGTGGACGGCTGTGTGGGGCAGCGAGTGCGTTTGGGCAGCAGAGAACAGAGAGCAAAGGCGTCCTTGGGGGCCAGAGGCACTGTGAGCCCCTGCCACAGCCTTGTGCCTCCCTGCATCAATGACCAAATAGCTCATTGAAGAACAAAGCTACACTGCATCCCGTGAGAGCAGCGGGAGGGGAGTGTGGGGCCGTGGCCTCCTCAGAGCAATGCCAGCGATGCTTTAGGGCAGCGTGGGGACAGGTGCCAGTCCTGCACCCCCCACACACTCGTGTGTCTCAGCAACCACTCACAGGACCTTCAGAGAACTCGGTTTTTCAGTGTGAGGTGCTGGATGGGAGCAGTTTGTTGCTGGCGTTCTGCTTAGAAGCAGCATGTTTGATCCCACCAATATACTTTTTTTTCCTCTTTTCATTTGTTTTTGGGGTTTTTTTAAAGAAAGAAAAAGATCAGGCCTGTAACAAGAGCAGATCTTTTTGTTTGTTTGTTTGTTTGTTCTGTTCATTTGTTTTCTCTGTTGTTTATGCTGTGAGCCAAATGTCTATTTAAAAAGTTGGATATTCACTTTCAATATTTTATTTCACGATATTATATTTGTCAATGATTAGTTATCTAGATGTAAATATGGAAAAATTTTTATGGGTTCCTGTAGATAATAATATCTTTAAGAAAAAAAAAAAAAAAGAAAAAGAAAAAAGGGAAAAGTTGTTTTGTAAAGATAATTTTTTTAAAAATAAATACAAAAACATTTTTATACAGTGTAGCCATTTCCAAACCCCACAAATAAAGCCTTGAGTAATTTGTATAGACCCTTATGGGAAGCCAGTGGTCTACAGAATCAAGGCTTTAAAATGTTAATGCTCTTGGGGACTGGCCTCACCAACCAGTACCACACAATTTAGAGATTTGTTCCCACAGAAGGAATTATATCCATGAAGCTCAGTATCACTCAAAAATTATTTTATTATGTTTGTTTTTTATTCTTTGACCATGCAGCCCTTTACTAAGAAGAGGATTGCTTGTGAAAGGCAGAGTTTGTAGAAGTCCTTTTTGTATTAAATTTTTGACATTACCCCTATCACTTTTTGCTATTGTTACACACTGACCAAATTTCATGATCCTATTGATACCTCCCCAAAAATATTGGGTAATATTCTCTATCAAAGCCAATCAGCACGTGTGTTATCACTTCAGAGGTCCTTTTTGCTTTGCATTTCCATCGGATTGAACTTTTGCTCGAAACAGGATTTGGAGTTTCACTGGTTGAATTTGCCTGATATCATCCCTTTCTACCTTTACCAGTAGAGACCGTGTTTGCCTTTCAGCAGAGTGACTAGAGCATGGTTCTGAATGCTCTTGTCAGCAGAAATATTTGGCAAATGCTTTCCAATGAAATTAGAAAAGCAAAGATCCAAATTGCACTGTTATTTTAAAGGCAAAGGACATAGCAGAATTCACTCCAAAGAAAAAAAGATGTCTCCAAGATCTCAGCCAGTCTCCACCAATTCCAGCTTGCACTGTTTTCACACCTCTTCAGTCACTGTGATTAATCATTTTATTTGGGTTTTTCTTGTACAAGTGATATTAATACTTTATAATATGGGAAGGATTTATTATGCCTCATTCTGTCCTTTAAAAATTAAACTTACAGAGATGCTTTAAAATGTCACATCTCCAAGCACTTTTTTCTTGATTTTCAGTACATAATCACTGCGACTGGATTTTAATATTCTTTTTTATATTGCCTTTGCTAGAAGATGAAAAAATTGTATTGCAGCATTAGTGGGTGCCCAGTTGGTAAAATTACGAAGAGGCATTCAAGAATGAGGCACAATCCTGTAAGTGGAGTCCCACATATTCCTCTGAGCTGGCATACACAGGGTTGAACTAAGAAAAATCATCCTAAAATGTGCTGAAATGGAATGATTATATTTTTTTAGTCATCATTTTTGGTTGCCATTAAGTAAAATTAGTGTCAGCTTCTAATTTAAGATTTCTTTCTGTATTGCCAATGCAGCTGTCAGAAATTGATACTCCTTTGCTTACCCAAGCCTGTTTGTGGGTACAGTCTGATTAACCTGGGTCTTTATAGTCAAGAAGTTGCTGATAGGCTTAAAATGAGAATGATTGCTGATTTTATCCAAACTGGAAGGATGTGGGTTATGGTACATACTGTATGTAAAGCAGTGTGTCAGACACTAGAGAACCCCATTTAAACAGTGTTTTGCAGTAACAAAAAAAAAATAGTATTTTAGTTTTCAGTTCTTTAAAAACAGGAGGAGAAAGATTAGATGTTTTTTTTTTCCATTTGGATATTTTGTTTTCTCCACTGTTATGTCACCTGGGGACTGATCCTGTTCTCTTCTAGTCTAGGAGAATTTTGCTGTTCCCTGACATTGGAGGCTTTTTGCAGTGTTGGCAGCCCCCAGTGCAGTGACAAAGGCACTCTGCCTGTCACATAGCAATGACATATAAACACTTTTGTCCCTAGATTGTCAGTTCCCTAGACAGCCATATGGTGTTTACTATGATCAAACATATGGAATCAAAGATTATGAAAGGCCCAAACTGTTTAATTACCTTTTCTTTTAGGAGGAATCTGAGATCATAGGATCATAGTTTACTATTTATGCTGTAATTCTAGAATCTGGTGTTTCTTGATCTGTTTTTGGTTAATGTGCAGAGCATGTTGACACTTATCTCTGAAAATCATCACCCTCCTCCAGTAGAAAGACGGTGTTTGATGCAATGTTACAAGTCATGCATCAGAAGTAAGTTTCAAGAATTGGGGAAAAGGGATTTTATTGTGCTCTTGGACGGTGTGACTGTTTCCTCTGGGACTGAAATTCTTTACAGAAAGCTGGGGAAATGGCTGTGTGTCACCAATGGCCTCCCCGTCACACTGCGCAGGGTGCTGGCTCTAACAGCAAATGATGGTCATGGTCTGGCAGGAAATGGTTCCCAGGCAGATGTCATTTGAGAATGCATTTATTAACAATGTAAACATAGTTGTTGATCAGTTTTTACCACAATGTGCGAACTTCTTTCTGCATCCTCATCAACCTAAAATCCAAGATTGTGACTGCTCAATACCTTTTGAGGGGCTGCATTTGAGTCGTTTACCTGTAGTGCACCGCTATTACTTCTTAAAATCCTGAAGGTCTGAATTTAGAAGGAAGTTAAGTCTGAAAAGGTTCAAATAGATGCTTCTATAAGTACTGTTGGTATCTAGGCAAATCCCATTCCCAACTTCCTTTCTATGCATTCCATGCTGGACACGAAGTTCAATTATTTTCTTTAGAATGTTGTAAATTCCTGTCTGCTTTCTAGATAGTTTTGGGGGTTTTTTTTTAAATTCTGGTGCCATCTTTCTTCACAAATGACCTGAAAAGTGGAATGCAGTGTGAAGAAGCCAAGGATTTTGCTAAATGAAGCATCAGTCAGTGCTAGAGCCCATGAGGGCTTCCCAGACTATGCCCCAGTCTGGGTCCGTTTGCACCCAGTGCTGTGCCCATGCTGCTTTTGAAAAATTTTGCCCTGAGTATAATGCAGCAAAAGGTCTGTGGTTGGTCCCAGTTGTTAAAGAAGTACTTGGGCAAAGTCTTGTTAATTATCCTGCTTGGTCTGCGGGGTGTGACACTGTGAGGGTTAGGGCTTTGCTGCTGATGGAAATGCTTGCAGGTTTGAGTCCACTCTCACTGACTTTCAACAGCAGATGTGCCAGTCAGTGTGAGCCGGGCAGCCCAGCAAACCCAGCTTTGCCTGGGACTGTGATCCAGAGAAGACACAAGGGGCTTGACCAACAAATACCCCAGACAGATGCACCAGATGATTCAAGTGAGGGAGAGGCAACACAGATGTGCTATGGTTCATTCTAGAGCTGATCCATCCCATAGACGGTGTCCAGTGGGTTGGGAGGACAACAATGACAGTCTATGGCTTTTCTTCTGAAGAAGAAGATGTTTTTGACTGTTGGAAAACCTGTAGTTCATAAAAACATGTAATATTTGCTATCACTTTTGCAAGCACTGTTATGATTGAAATATTCCGGCATCACAAGTTTAAGGAGGAAAGTTTTCAAGTTACTGATGAGTATGAGAATTTGTTGAGCATCTCATGGCCTCATGGGCAAAAAATTAGGTCAAGGCATGTGTCCAGAGCAGAGGACACGCTACCACAGAGGGGAGGCAGGCACAAAGGTTTGTTTGCTCTTTCCAGCCTCAGGCCTGGGCACTGGTCTAAGAACTTAGGTTTTCCTCTGCTGGCAGCGCAGGGCTGGCATAATTTGTCCTCAAGTTGATGGGGTTTTACACGTACAGAAAGGAGGGCAAGGTGGCATTTTGTGGGAAAGAGAAAAGGAAATTGCAGTCCAGTATGAAACAGACTTCATGCAGCAAACTTTATTTTCCTTTTCTTTCAAAATCAAATGTAATCCCACTGAAATGATGTAACCATAATGTCTCGGGGGATTTAATTACTGTTTGATGTTGCAGCATTAGTCAAAATGGTGGCAACATTGAAGAGAAGATAATTATTGACAATAACTAGAGTGGGGGAATCTTAATTGTTTCATATTTTTAGATGAACTGACAAATAAGGATGTCCAGGGCTCCTGGAGAAAAATCATGTTAAGTGGTTTTGAACAGATGGAGGAATAATTGAAATTAGGTGACAGCTCTCTCAGGCAACCACTGCAAGAACTAGCAAAAATGTTGATTATTGGAGTCAAATTTTGAATTAGAGCAAAAGACCACCAATACTTTTGAAAGCAACTTAATATGATAAATCTTTCTTTGAATTTCATAACTTTCTTTTAGCAAAACAACATTCCTCTGGAGGTAAATCAAAGCAGGATTTAGCCCCTGCTGTGGTGATTATTGAATCATATTGTTGGAGGGAGCAGTATGAGTTATCCTCCGTTTACATCCTAATTATGATTTGTTCAGAGGCCATTAGTGGGATTTTCCTGGCAGGCAGGTGTTCTTTTGATGAAAAATACATCACACCTTCTCAATAGGATGCAGATGTTGCCTGTGTGAGCACCCACCTCAATTCTTAGGATGATACAAACTCCTCAGGAGCCTGATGGCAGAAGAGGGTAGGTGTATTTCTGGAATGTCCATTTTCACAATGACAAAAGGGGGCAAAAGCTTGAGCTAGATAAAAATACTTTGATAAAACTGAAATGATGAGCATTGTGCAGTTTGAAACTTTGCCAGTGTTACTTGAGGTGGATGCAAAAATTCCCCCAAGTACTTGCATGTGTAAAACTGCTTCTTCTGGAGCTGATGAGTTTTGGTAAAGCCAGCTGGCCTTGGCTGTGCTCTGTCAATCTGAAGGATATAGTAAACCAAGAAGAATTTTTGACTGGAGTTGTTTAAGTCTCCCTTATTAAGGAAAACTTTGCTAGGGGAGAAAAAAAAAAAAAGAATATTTATTTCATTTGAGCTCTGGAGGTGGCTAGTCCATGCCAGTTGTTCCTTACTTCCAAAGCAGTGTGTGTAATAAGTCTGAGGTGTGGGAATGGGGCAACAGATGAGACTCGTTTTGCTGTGAATGTCATATGGGATCTGTGTGCACCAAGGAGCACCACTGAAATCTGCAGGTGTGGAAAGGTGTGTATCCCAGCAACAAATTAGATGGGGATGGGGAAACGCAAATATTTCTGTTTTCTGTGTGGGAGCATGAGAGCAGGTATAAAGGCCTTTGCCACAGCTGCAGACCATGTGTCCTTTTATGATTGAAGTCTCCTGTCCTGTTTCAAACCCATAGAAATCAGATCAAAGAAGCAAAGCACAGAGCGTGCTGCAGCCCTGGGGAGGCAGGTGTGTGCTGGATGGCTCCTCCTCGGGCAGCCTAGCATAGGAGAAGCAGCTGGGGGCTGGTGAAGATCAAATGCCGAATTTCAGAGGGTTATTGTTGTCAAAGTAGCCGGAAAAACACCTTGGAGAAATGTAATCCATCCCTCTGCCCACCTCACCATGGTTTACTCACAGTGGTAGCCCTGAGGCTTAGATGCTCTAGTTTTCAACCCGTCTTCCTTTACCACAGCAAACACTTAGAAACAGTTAATGTGAATTAGCAACTGCTCTTTGCTTTTAAGTATTTATTTAAAGTAGATTGAGTTTTGGGGGGGTTTGGTGGTGGTGGTTTTTTTCTCTCCTGACCCTAGTTGTTTTGCCTTCATGCTTTCATTAAAAAAAAAAAAAGAAATAAGAAAGCTTTGTGATCCCATCAGAGAGGGGTTTGCCATGTGTGTACATACATAGGTAGAAAGCCTGCCATCTGTTAAAGCTGTCTTTCCTTTTCAAAATTCCTGCCTGGTCCTGACACACAATGAAAACTTGTATTTGAATGCAAAATGTTGGGTTTTAGGTGTTTGTAAACCTTGATACAGTACTGCAGATGGTATCCCAAAAGATCAAAGACAACGTTAATAACTGCTATGTGGTGTCGATGATATTTTTAATATTTCAACCATGTCAACGTACATTTTGTCATTATTTTTCTAAAATTAAGTCTTTCTTTCTTGAGTAATAAGATGTTTGCATGATTGAAAGTAATTTAAGTTCACTTTTTAAAAAGCCGTGATCCTTACTGTAGTTTATGTTTGTTTAACAGGTTAACATTTTCACTGATGGGTGGCAGTTTTTTTTTCTTTTTAGTGCTTTTGAAAAAAGAATATCTAGGACATTTTCCAACAGAAACACATTTTGTAACCTTTGCCTCCAGTTGTGGAAGAAATACTTTTCAGAAGTCATTCTTTTCCAAGACATTTTGGCCATCTAGGTAACAATATGAAGTATGTATACCATATAGAAGACATGATTAAAAAAAATAAATTAAAAAACCCATTTTGGTAAAGTAATCAAGCAATTAACTTAGCAAGATCACAACCCTTTCTGAATGAAAATTCTCTGTGTGCCAATATAATTGAAGCACTTGACCCCCACCAGATTTTAGAGGCAAATTATGCAAATTTTGTATTTTAAAATTGACAACAGACCAGCCAAAGTTTTTTCACTCTGGAAAACACTGAGGACTTTGGTCACCTTACATCCTATGCTGTGAGGTTTGAGTCCTGGCCTGGGACCTTGGGGCACCACACCTCAGGCAAAATTAGTTTAATGATGCTTATTCAGAGTCAGCACTAGTAACAAGTTTCCACAAATCACCCATGTACTTCAAATTGAATCCCTCCTTTTATTTTTCACTTCAAAAGGTGAGAAAAAGGTGGGGGGAGTGTAATTTTATATGGCTCTGTTTGAAAAGGGGGTTTGTGTACCTTTATAATTCTTTTGAAGCAATATTTTAAAAAAACAACTGCCAGCCAAAGTGGCAATGCAGAAAAGTGCCATCTTGTTTAGGATTTGTACACACCAGTTTTTAACACAGTGTTCTTTTCACTAAGTACTACATACATTAATTTATATTTATATATTGTCAATATTGTTGTAACCAAGCTTCTCCTTTCTAAACACTTCAGGAACAAGGCCTTGTATTTTTAGGTGAATTTCATAAACAGAATAATTCTTTTCCTTTCACTAGTATCTTGCACTCGATACATGTAGCAATACTTAATATATTCTCTCACAAGTATTTGTTAAGTGATTTAGTTAATGGCTGATAAATGTTTTGTACAAAATAGATTCTGTACAGGAAAAAAAATCTTTTAGATAAACATTATTTATTTTTACTGTTTTGTAAGTTAGACACTATAATGAAGCTCCTTTTTGCCAGAATTACTGGAAGTGCCTCTTGGTAAAATGTATTATACAGTAAATATGTATTCAAAATTGTTAGAAATACTTGTCACAAAATGAACAATGTGGATGTTGCAATGTGAAGACAAATGTACAACATAAATATAATTCTGTGGTATCCTGTTGCTGTGTTCCTTTTTCCTTTATTGAGCAATTTTGCATTCAATGCCCACATATACTGAATTACCATTTTAGCTGCTAGCCCTTCTTGGTGTGTTCGTGTTTAGTGGTCCCTGATTACCTGCAGAATTCTGCACTTTATTTCAGATTACTAGTAAATCCCATGTTAAATGCTTTGTGTATCAATCTGTAGAAGGCCTTGTCATAAACATCTTTCTTTAATGATGACCATCATTTGTGTACTATTCAATCCAATTAATATGGGCATGGCAGCATTCAGCTATAGTAATGCAGAGTGACTAATACTTCCAGAGAAAATGAAATGTGTTACCTTAACAGTTTCCCATATTAATCCCAGAAGTAATCTGTTAAAGTGAGACATCAGTGAGCGAAATCAATTTTCTTGCCATTTTATTGGTAAGTATGCTGTCAGTCTTCAGCAAAAAATTTTGCTATTTTTTAATGTGGGCTAGAATTGACATCTGGTTACTGACTTTGCTCACTATTTAGAATTTTTAAAAAGTATCTTGCAGTTGTCAAAAAAATCTTCCCCAGTTTTGAAGTTTTATCACCTCCTTTCACCAAAGACCTGGAGAGCTCTTCAGCCAACTGATTTGAAATGGCTGCGTCAAAATTACCTGGATCAACCATGTATTAACAGATTTCAGAATCCAGAAGAGCATCAGACATATATCAGGCTGACTGTTTAAGACCCACCACTTTATTTGTCATCTGGCTAAAACTCTGAAGCAGAAAAATCCAAAGAAATTTGCACCAGGCAGTGATTAGAAATATACTAGTTGGGATCCGTGCCGGTATGAAATATGTTTATACTTATTCTATGGGAACTGCTTATTAGCCTGAAGCTGGTCTGTCCCAAACACTTCACTCCACAGAATGGAATTATTTGATCCTAAAATTACAGAGAAACAAATGACTGGAGTAGCAAAGAAAAACTTTTCCTTCAGTATTCCTAATCAGAAAGAGTAGGGGCTACCAAGGTAAAGAATGCACTTGTCTTTGAATATCAGCAAACTCTCTCCTGAGCTCTTCAAACAGCAAGAGGTTCCCATGGGAAGAGATGAGCAACAAAAACCAGAGCAGAAGCAGTCGGTCTGCTAATGAGACCACACATGAACATGCCTCTGCTGGGGTTCTGGTGAAACATAAAGGGGGCCATGACACACAGTCAGTAGAGGCTCAATTAAGTGTTGCATTTTCCAGGTGTTCAAATTGCTCTCAATTTAGCGGGCAAATCCACTTGCCTAAGACCACTTAAAATGTTTCTCTCAAAACAGAATTCCCAGAGACCTCTTGGCACTTTGTTTAGCAATTCTTTCTTTAATGTTTCTTCAATTATCTCACTAAAATCCTGTAGAAGTCGATATCATCCCTTATGCCACCAGGGATTCCCTGGATACGATCAGTAATTCATGCAGGGATAGAAAAGCAAACAACTTTAACAGTCAGGTGTGTGACTTGCAGGTGCTCCCCTTCCTAAAGGGATCTGTAGTTCTGGGCTTGCCTCCTCACACGGTCCAAGGGAGAATTTTAACCACTCCATGCTGGTTCCCAAAAACCTGGCATGCTGAGATGGAAGCTGTCAAAGCTAACCACTTTGTTGAACAGCTTCACTGCCAAGAGGTGATACTGACGTTGCATTAATTCATGAGCAAACTTGCAGGTTTAAAGCTTTAGTGAATGTTCCGGTGGCTTGTGCCACAATCAAGGCAGGCTTCTAGTTATAATCACTAAATAATCTGGGGTAGACTTGGGCATAGTGGTTTGGAAATCTGATACAGATAAAAGGTTGCTGCAACATCTGCTTGTCTGCAGCCAGGAAATATAGACCAGAGGGTTCCTATTTGATCTTCATGATGGTTTGTTTTACAGTGACTTCTGGTGGTGGTACATTACTTCTCTTCACAATCCTTTGTGCATGGTGATTGTTTATTACTCTGCTTGTCAAACGCATCATATCTTACAAATTCAACACCTTCTGTGTAGTCAACTCTTCTGTTCAATATTTTGCACTTTCTCTTTCCACATTTCTAGGCAAAATCTTTGGGTTTAAACCTACTTCAAAGAATTTATCTTCATTAAGGAAAGTGCTATGGGATTTTTTTAAGATTAATGGTTTTAATCTCTAGTGGCTGGACAAGTTCCAGTTTCAGTTATTACATTCTTCTATGTAGAAATTCTCCCCACAGCTCCAGTGAGTACAAACACTTCCCACCCACAAGGGATATGTCATGTCACCAGATCTCTCATTCATCCTTTTCGTTATACCCCCTCAGTGATGGGTTTCACAGGGCCCATTGGGAACTTTGAAAGGTGTGGTGCTGTATAAAAATGTGTTACTTCTCTTCTGGAAATTCTCATTAAAATGTCTGGGTCCATAGTTTGGGTTTGGAGGTTTTTTTACTAATCATTCAGGAAGGAAAACCTCTGAGCCATTTACTTTCTGCAAGTGCTTTCAAGGTAGTGTACGACGACTGGCCATGCTCCTATATGTTCCCTCGGGCATCCTGCATAGAGAACATACATAGAAAAGGTGATACTGTTCTGTGGCCAGGGTGCACTAAACACATTTACTGCAACTTTATATATATTTTTTTTTTTTTTAAATTCTTCCTTATATCTCATTCAAGTGGCTGAAAATATGAATGTCAGGAATAATCTGATGAGCACCTCAGGGTAATGAGACTTCTCAGAGGGACCTCTGATATTCTAATAACAAGTTAGATGGTCCAAAATATAATTAGAAACATTTCCTATTGCTTTTGCTGTCCTTTGGTAAGAAAAGTGTTCTTTGAGGCAAGATCTGGAAGTTCTTAGTTGGAGAAGAAAGTCCTCAAGCCTGAATTTCTCATGGCAATCCCCAAGACCTTCTAGCAGATGAAGTGTGTTATTTGCCTCTGGTTCTTTGATGTGGAATGGGTGTGAAAGGTTTATTATGGCAGTGGGTTTCCTACTCCTACGTATTCTTACCAAGCATGTTCTTAGGACTGGCAACAAAAAGAAGAGGAAAATTAATGTCAATAAATAATTAATCCATAGCAATAGACTAGCAAAGCTAAAGCAATTAAAATTATATAGGCAGTGAAACTGGATTGCCTTTTTAGTTCACTGCAAATGCCTTCACTATTTCTACCTGTCTGACTCCAGGCTACACATTTACCTAGAAATCACAACAAGGAGAAACACTTTTTTCACAAATTTGAAAAGTAAAATTGTACTACAATTTAAGTACTCAGAGACGTTTCTTGAAAAGAAACGGCTGCATGCAAGGCATTGTGCTTTCTAAGTTGCCTTTATTCTGGCTGCTGCATTTCCAGACTCAACAGTGGCATGATGCCTTGAGCTTCCTGCTCTCTGGACAAGGATGCAAGAGGTCTGGATCTGTCCGAGTTTTTCCTGAGCTCCGCACAAACTTCATCAATCAGCAAATCAGTTCAATTTTCTGTCCTCCAAATGTGAATATGACTTACTATTCATCCCAATCTCTCCATCCTGACTGCTGCATCTGAGCTCCTGCGCTGAGCTCTGCGGGGTTTGGGAGATCTTTGCAGTACAGCTTTGGGCCACAAGCAGGTGCTGCCATGACTGGCTCTTCTCTGTGAGTCGTTCCAGGGCAGTTCAGGGTTGGAGTATTTATGTGCTAGCACAAATAAAATAGTAAAGGAGCACTTGGCCAAATATCCATCTGAGCAGTCCAGGCCTCATTGTACTGACTGTTCATACACAGCTCTGCTTTGCAGCACAGTATTAAGGCTTGGGAATGTGTTTTCTGTAGGACTATAGGAACCATGGAACTTCAGATTTTAAGGTGATGTGGTATCTATTGATCTTATTTATGCATTTTTAGTTTCTTTTTTAAAAAGTCAGTATTTTCCTTCTAGAAGAAAAAAAAATGTGTTTTGTTAGAATATTTTTTTTAAAAAAATGTCTTTTATAAAGAAAAAGTTTCATGTGTTGGGTTTGGTGTTTGTTGTTTTTTTTTTGGAGGTGGGATTGGTTTTGTTTCGAGGTTTTTCTTGAGACTATACAAGGTTAACATTTTCTTATGAAATGTGCCTGAAGAAGCAGCAGCTGCCTTCCTGGAGCCATGGCTCAGAGATCTGTGGTTGTTGGATGGTCTGTCAGACTGGCCCCAAACCTCCTGTGCTGTTGGTGTATTGGTGGGTCTGTGTATAAAGATTACTCTGGTCACAGCTATTCATTCTGGCTAGACTGGGCTTTGTAACTGTAATTAATTTAACCTGTGCTTTAGAAATGAAGGTGGTCTGGCTTCTAATTTCCTGTAGCTAATACAAAGTAGGAATGCAAAGAAAATAGACCACAAGGAACAAGCTTTAGTCTGGTTCTTTGTCCTGTAGCTTCTTTAAAGGCTTTGTTTCAATTACAGAATAAATATATATAAAGAAACCATTTCTTTTAGGACTATGGGAAAGCAAAACGTTTCTTGTCTGGTTAATTGTCTAGCAGGTTTCCAGTGGGTTTTGTGTCATTGTGTTTGGAAAGTGCTCTGCTTTAAGAAGCACTGAAAAGTGACACACAAGAGGTGTCATGTCCTGTATTGAAATGGGTGGTGATTTGTTTCCCATGTCTCAGTTCTCGTTAGTGAATTGTAGTAGGTGATGTACTGCGTTGACTTGCCACGTGATATCCATGGCCTTGAAGGTCTGGGAGACTCATACATTCCTACCTGGATGAGACGGTTTTTTTTCTGCCAGATGAACTGGCTGCATTTTAGAGAGGATGTTTTTTTTCCTTTACTCTGAGCATCTTGAAAAATTCTGTAGGGGACATAAGTATGACCATTTCTTAGGAGCTGCTTTAATTAGGTCATAAAGGAATGGTGACACTCTTCTGGAAAACTTTCCATAATGGAAAATATCTCCCCCAGGGTGGTTTTGGTAAAGTTCTAGTTAAGATATTATCTACATGTATAAACAAGTCTGAAAAGATTCCTTACAGTAATTCCAGTAAAAGCCCAACTGCAGTAGAAAGATGATACTGAGATTTTACAATGAACCAAATATCCAGAAAAGATGAGAAGATTGCACTAAATCTTGTGGGCCTTGTTCTTCTGAGCACTGCTACTTAAACTGCATAAAACCAGTCTTCAGGTATTTTTCTGTAAGTGTAGATGAAAATGCCCTGGTATTCATGAATATGATTTTGTAGCATAACGGGGTCTTGGAGGATTATGTGAAAGGGATTTATATAAAAAATTTATGAATCTGAACATGAATCTCACCTGTTTTAAGGGACAGTGTAGTGAAGTTTACCAGTGGCAGAATAACTGGAGTCTCTGTCAGAAATCATTGAAAGAGACAAGGTCAGCAACGAAGATTAAAGGTCAGGCAAAACTAGTACAGACCCCCTATTGTGTAAACTCAGTTTTCCTAATAATTGAAGGAAATAGGCTGGCAGCTGTTCTGTGAAAGAGGCTGAAAGAACTCATAATCACTAATTCTCCTAATCACTAATGCCTGTGGTCTATTAGGCACCCTGATATCTCTTAGAAAAGAGGAAAATAGATTTCCATGTTTCCAAACCAAATAAGGATGCAAGACACCTTAAAGTACGAAACGTGAATTACATGTAGTGTAATAAAATTCCAGCTGCATTAAGAACCTAAAATGGAGATATAATGAAGGATTGGGTAATAATTTGTATTAAATCTAGGAAAGCAGAAGAGAGCTACAAGGTGCTGTGTTCGGCTGTGTGAGTGAGGTTTTAGCTGCCATGGGAACCTGCCATACTCCAGAGGGTGGGAGAGAGCAAGAAGGGAAAAAGAATTTATAACTTTAATACCTTTTCTTTTTGTGTAATTACAGCCTACAGGTTAGCAGAAGACAGAATTTACAGCCTCTCTCTACTCAAGAAACTACACTGGGAACTAATTGTGTTCTTCACCTTTACACAAACCTGCAAGCAAATGCTGCTTCAATAGCCATGACCCTGTGACAGGAAAAACACAGGGTGGGAATGAAGCTTGCAAAGTTTTCCTTTCATTGTGGCAAAGGTCTTGACTGACTCTCCTGTGCAATTCTGTCCTCTCCTTTAATGACTCTTTTCATTCTGCTTTTACATCATGTGGATAAGGACTTTGCCCTGCAGGTTTTGAGGAACGGGGCACACTGGGCATACCAGGAAGGACCAGGGACTGGATGGGAAATCTTTGTGGATTACCTGTTCACCCTGCAGCCTACCTTTTCCCACACACTCCCCTCCTCTCCCTTTTTTTTTTCTTTTTTTTTTTTCCTAGTCCATTCTCCCTTGAAGTCTTTTGTTTCCTGGGACTGAGCAACTAAGAAGATCAGGGTTTTGGGCTTTTGGTCTCCACAAAGCCTTGTCACGTGCCCCATCTAACTTACTGCAACTTGCAAAGAAAAATACCCCCTGGGAACCATTTAGATACTTTTTATGATTTCCATCTAGGGCACCTGGCATCTTTGCTTTGCTGATTGTGCCCAGTGTTCTGGATTTCATAGGAGGGCATAGAGGAAGAAAAAAGTGAGGAGGTGGGGGAGGAGGATGAGGGACAGACAAATAGCAAATGCTCAGGCAAGACAAGAGACAAAACAAGTTCCCCCACCCTTATGCTTTTTCCTTTCTCTACTTCCAGTATAAGATGTACATCCCTGGACAGGGTAAATCCTAAGAGGTGGTTTTCCCCTCCAGTTTTACCCCCTTCCAAGCTGGGACCTGTGCCCGTGCATGCATGTATGTGTATGCATAAGCTATAGAAGAAGCTTACCTATGAAAACTAGTAGGCACCATCTCTGGGGATTCCTGCTTCCAGGTAAGATTTGGCTTTTCTTCTTCTCTTTGTTGATTCACCTTTCAGAGAGAATATCCTTTAGCTGGGTGCATGGGTGAAGAGGCTCTGTACCAGTCTTCTGTGCTCACCCATTCTAGCCAGAGCAGCTCCTGTGCCTGTGGGCTGACACGCAGTGCAGGCATGTCTAAGGAGGCTTACTGCAAAGTGGAGGAATTTCCAGGGACGGGGGGGGACGTTTCTTCATTGCCTGGAGTTTCAATGAGCGAAGGGGCGCCTCAGGAACGGCCTCGAGGTCTCTCAGCCCACTGTATGCATGCTCAGGGATGGGTCAGTCCTCAGACCTGACCACCAGGCACAGCTCCACATGCCAGCTCCCAGGAGGGTGAGTGCCACTGCCGCTGGAGCTGGGTCACAGGTGAGTTATCGGGTGTGCCTTCGGTGGGGTAGAAAGCACAGCCACCAGAGAGGGCTCCCACACCCCATCCAGCTCGAGCCAGGGATGCAAGGAGGGGTCAGAGCTCCAGCTGTGGGCCCAGGTGACAGTCAGGGATAAGGTGGGAGCATGGCCAGCAGCTGTCTTTCAGGCAGAGTGTCACCCACTTGTACAGGTGTAGGTGTGATGAAGCACAACTTCAGAGCTGCAGTTATGCAATAGCATTGCAACCAATGGCTATAAACTCTTCAGAAGGGAGAAGCCAGGAGGTAGAGGAAGTAGGGTAGTCCTGTTTGTCAGGGAGGGTTTTGATTACTAGACCTTAATGATGGAGGTGATAAGGCTGAGTGTTTACAGGTAAGAGGCAGTGGGAAGGCCAACAAGGCAGATGTCATGGTGGAAGTCTGCTAGAAATACAACACAGCAGAGAGGAGGGAAGCTCTAGGATGTCCAGACAGTCCAGACAGTTTCTGGAGTGTGTGGAAGATAACTTCCTAACAGAGCTGGTGAGGGGACCAGTGAGGAAAGGTGTCCCACTGGACCTGTTGTTTGTGAAGAGAGAAGGACTTGTGGATGATGTGATGGTTGGAGGCTGTCTTGGGCACAGTGATCATGAAATGAGAGAACTTTTGATTCTTGGAGAAGTAAGGAGGAGGGTCAGCAGAATTGCCACTTTGGATTTCTAGAAGTCAGACTGTGGCCAATTTAGGAGACTGATTGACAGAGTCCCTTGGGAGGCAAATGTAAGGGTCAAAGAGGTCAAGGAAGACTGGATGCTCTTCAAGAAAGAAATCTTAAAGGTGCAGGAGCAGGTCAATGGCATCATGGCCTGTATCAGAAATAGTCTGGCCAGCAGGACTAGAGAAGTAATCATCCTCCTGTACTCTGCACTGGTGAATCCTGTGTTCAGTTTTGGACCCCTCACTACAAGAAGGACATTGAGGTGTTGGAGCGTGTCCAGAGAAGAGCAATAAAGCTGCTGAAGGGTCTGGAGCACAAGTCTGATGAGGAGTGGCTGAGGGTGCTGGAGAAAAGAGAAGGAAAAAAGGAGGCTCAGGGGAGACCTTATCAGCCTCTACAGCTAAGATAGTAGCCAGGTGGGGTTGGGTGTCTTCTCCTGAGTAACAAGCTATTGGACAAGGGAAAAAAGGTTCAGGTTGCATCAGGCAAGGTTGAAATGGGATATTAGAAAAAATTTCTTTTTTGAAAGGGTTGTCAAGCCCAGGCTGCCAGGGAAGTAGTTGAATCACCATGCCTGGAGGTATTTAAAAGGCAAGTGGATGTGGCACTTAGGGACATAGTTTAGCGGTGGACTTGCCAGGTCCACTGTTGGACTTGATGATCTCAGAGGTCTTTTCCAACCTAAGTGATTCTATGATTCACTTTCTGATGTTCTTGCCATGTCTGCAAAGGAAATGCTCAGCTCTCATGTTTCATGTCACTGGAGAAATATGAAATCCAAGACATGGCAAAAACCTAAGGCTGTCACTATACCCAAATCAGCAAGAGACCATCCATACCAGCCAGGTATCTGCTTGTATAAAACCAGAACTGTCTTTGACCTCTGACTGCAGCTGACAGTGCATTATGAATACTCCCAGTGTAATACTAATGGCACCAAAAAATATTTCAGTGGCATAGGGCAAATTTGTGATTGTAGTGAAACAATCCTATGTATTCTGGTTGCACAAAAGAGGAGGAATGAAAGCTAATAGTGCAGCCAGCTGTGGTACTACTGGGCATGCTTCTCTGCTCTCTATCTTGTGTTAAGGGTTTCCATAAGAGGCATTGTCAGGGAAAACAAACCGATGCTCTGAGATATCTTGTTGCAGGTAACTCTGGGTCTGAAAACTGCCCACCTCCCTAAAGCCATGCCACAAGACCAACTGGGGATACATTAAAGCCTGTAAAACCTGTATGGCTCTCAGTCCTTCCTTGCACTCTTCCATTTGGAAGATAATAAATGTTAAGGATTTTTATAGTGTAACTTTATACTACATAACTTTTATGCTCCTGAGCATAAGTTTTGTTTAGGTTCTGCTGTCCATTTGAGATTTGTACCAGCTCAGTGGGGCACAAGCTTGCATGCAGCTGTCAAGCATCAGTGTATCTTATTCCACTCCTGCACCTCAATGGCACTTTTTCTTGTTCTGACCCATCCTGCATACGAGATGCAGTGGAGGAGACTGTGCAGGCCCTCTGCACCTCTGTTGGACTTTCTCTCGCTGGATGTTGCTTAGCTCAGAGATAAGGACAATTCACTTAGCTGTGGTGCATATGTTTTCCTTTTCCAGGTTTTTTTTCATTCTGAAATTGCTGTAGATATGCAGAGCATTTCAAACTTCCAGCTAAAGGCTGTTTGATATGCATATGTAGCAGCACACCTTATATGATTGTCATCCCATACTCAAAAGTTTAAAGGAATTTATCCTCACACAAGCACTGTGAGGTACATGCTCTCATTGACCATTGTACAAGTTCAGAAGTGGGGCAGGGAGAGACAGTGTGGCTTTTCCCAAGATCACAAGAAAGAAATACAGCAGGAATAGGTGCAATAGGTGTGTAGCAAGCACAAATCTTTCTTATTTTGTTATTGTTGTTCAAAAAAATCTATATACTCATTAGTGTTGACAAGGAAATCTAATAAAGTCCCTGTCAGGACAGTAACAAAAGCAAATATCTGTCTTGTATGTAATCAGGAGCTCTTTTGTCATGTGATGGAGAGATTTTAGTAAAAATGTTGGTGCCACAGCCACATATAAACAGAGCCTAGGCAAATATTTGCCTGAGCAAATCTTAGCATCTAGATACACTTTTTTTTCTTTTATCTTGCATTTCTGGTAACACAAGTATCTACTGCACAGACCCTTGAATAGTCATGAAAACATGTGTCTAGAGGTATATGTATATATACATATACATTAAACCACATATATTTTTCACTTACATAAGATCTGTGTCTTTAGAGAAATATAGAAGAATAAGAACTTATCCTATTTGTATTTGCAGGCAGCAGGTCCATAAAACATAGTACTGCTTAAAAGTGAACACAGAAGCTGATTTCATAAATATTTTCAGATCTGATTTAGAGATTGAAATTAAGAACAAAGTACTGCAGTATGTAACTAGAGATTTAAGAATTACTGATATCTTTTGTTCTCAAAGTGCAGCATTTAGGTTTTCTTTACTTCTTTGTATTTACCTGCAAAGAAGTAAATTCACATTTTTCCTGGAACAATTGACCACTGAGCCTTAAGACTCTATGTAAAATGGTAAAGGGAACTAAACCTCTTTATTCTTGTGTAACTCATTAGCTAACGTCAAACGATTAGAGCTAATGTTTCCATCTAAAACAATTCAAGTCCCTCATTAATGGGAATAGATTTCCTTTGATCTAATTACTCAATGTCCCAGATATATGGGAAATTCAGAGATCAGCTCTGAGAAATTTCTGCAGACATGGTCACATCTAGAAACATGAACTTACATATAAACTCCAGAAATGTTGTTTAAAATGTTAACAAGCCCTGTTTAGTCAGCTGGTAATGCTTGGTGAAATGTTCAATGAAATCAATTGGTGATAGCCAGAGAATGAAGACGATGGCTGTTTGCTGAGAATGATTTAATCTCCATTATTATAGGCAAGTGGATTGCAAATTTCCATAATTAAACATCCAGTGCACTGGTCAGATTCCATTGTAAAGTTTGATAATTGCTCTTGTAGGGAAAACAGTCCAGCAGGGTGTTGCTGTCACATGACGAGCTTTTGAGGCTGAGCTAATAGGATGCCCTTTTAAAATGTTCTCCATGTTTTCTGGTTTAGAGACAGAGGATACCATCATGGAGATTTCATCAAAAGAAAATACTCGCTTTTTCTCAAACAATACAATCCTGCCTGTGGACCGATCATCATTCAAATCCGAATCTTCTGCATCCAAGGAAAAACAGTCATGTTGTGGAGGTTTAAAGGTAGAGTGAGAGTTTTTGAATATTCCGGTAGGAATGTAGAAAATGTCTCTTATTTTGGTGAAAGATCACTTTTTCACTTCTGATTATGTCTTGCTGAGTAAGTGTGAAACTACTGAAGATATTTCCAAGTCACAAAAAAAGTCTGCTTCAGGTCTGTATTTGCCTAACATGTGGCAATATTCAAGTGTAATTTGTTGATTGAGGCTTTTGTGTCAGAAGATCTTCAAGGGTTATCCTGAAAGGTCACTCTGTCCTCCCTATTGCACCACCTGAAGTTAAGAACACAGCAGACAGGTACCACAGCCAGCTGTTAGTACAAATTGCTTTTTTAAGATTGTAGCTGTGGTGGTCCCCTGGTAAAAAATAATATCTGTATTACAGTCCATGTGTTTTGAGTGCTATATTATTAAAGTATTATTGCAATATTCCTTGTTCAAGAGAACTCTGCATGAGATGACTTTGAAATGAAACTGCAGCCGTATCACCCCTGTATCTGCATTTATCTCACCCATGAGAAGTTTCTTGCTCGAGGTAATGGAAGCTCCCTGCTTTAAGCCTCCTAATGTGGCTGTACCTGCCTGATGGTAGGATGGCTGCACCTCGGAGGAGTGTTCCTCCCTGTGTGGGGCAGGAGGCAGCATGATGCTTTGCCTACTGTCTCTACCTGCTTTCCAAAGCCAGGCTGTAAAATGCTGACACTCTCTTGGGTGAGGTCTCAAAAGTCATCATACAGCAGTGAGATGAGATGAGATGATTTGAGTTATATGGAAAATGAGTCTTCAGCCTTGCCCTGTTCTTTTCAGATTGCACAGTCTTTATTTCTGTTGTGGTTTTTTTTTCTTTCTCACACACACACACGTCTACTTTCAGATAGTAATCCAACTCCCAATATATCAATGACATCAGTGATAGTTGCTCTGAAGTCTATAAATTTTGGATCTTTTTGCTTTGAAATAGAAGATGAGTTGTATTAATTAAATCTTGTAGCATAATAGTAATTCTACCATTGTTCCTCCATTTGCTGCAACAATAATCTGATCCCCTCAATGAATAAACCTTCAGTCACAGATTAGCCGGTCAGGAATCAGCTTATTAGCTCCAAAAATAGAAAAGCTGTAATATTTTTCAATTTCTTACTGTCCAAAGAATTTGTGTCTTCTGGGAACCCAAACTGATGTAACTGACCTGCTCCAGTAGGGACTTAGAAAACCTCGTTTTTTTGGGGGGTATGAACTAATCCTTTTTCAGTTCTGATTATGCCTTGTTAGTCAGAAGGGAATTATTAAAAATATTTGTAAGTCATGGAAAAGTCTGCTTCAGGTCTGTATTTGCCTAACATGTTAGCAAAACAACATGCAGATTCAACGTGTGGTTTTTACCAATTATCAGCCTTCCTATATGTTAAAATTGCCTTTCTTAACCAGAAAGATGTGGTAAAACATTTACTTACAGCCACTGACAAACCACAGCAGAATGTGAAATCATGTGCACCTTTCTGTCCCAACTTTAAATTAGGAGTGTCTTTCACCACTGCATACTTGGGACAGTGGTAACCTGGAACAGTGGCAAACCCAGTAAAAACACCTGTTCCAAAGAGAGACAGAGACATTTCAAGTCCTAGTTTACCTGTACGACTTTCCTGTAAAAAAAACATATGTGATTTCACATTGCTGTTTAAAATCCCAGAGCATAAACACACAGACAATGTTAAATATTATGGTAATATTTTTATCAGAGAGCTTTTTGAGAGCTGTCACTGTAGGAAATAAGAACCAGACAGTGGTTGTGTATGTTTATTTACCCACAAATGTTTCTGAAGGAGGAATACTCAGCACTGCATAAGGTGTGTTTTACGTGACACAGAGATATATTTGAATCTTATCACAATTGTTATTACCACTGTGCCTTGTCAAATGAGATGTCGTGAGGAGTTCTGCAGAGGAGGTGAGTACATTGCTTCAGAGCACCTGGTTGCTCAGAGAGGATTAAGGAGCAGGACAAGGGTCTGGACTTCTTATGAAACATTACTATGTCTTTTAATTTCTGAGTAAGGGTTTGGGTTTGGGGTTTTTTTCATACCTTTCACAAAGAGCATCCAAATTCGTATTCAGTCAACAAAACCTGCACCTGAAGGTAGAAAGCAATGTTGTGATTTCCATGACCTATTGCATGGGGTGTGAGAATCCCTGGAGCTCATAAATTCAGTAGGGCTGCATTCAGAGAAGGAGATTTGGGCAATAGCTCTGCAGGAGCACAGTTGGTGCTAAGGACCCTGCACTCCCACAATACACATTTCAGGGTGGGGAGATACTTCAGCCCTTGTCTTGTCCCAGAGACTGGAGAGCCATTGACTGATGAAGGAATGTAATGCCCATCTGGAACACATCTTCCAGTTTAATTTTGTGTGAAAGGGACTCAGTCTGTACATTTGTAGGATCTACCAAAGCACAGGGAAAGGGATGGGAGTTTAGTTCCCAAAGCGTGTTCCTGATTCAGAGTAACAGGCTAAAACCAACACAGTGATAACTAAAAGAAAAACAAAAGGATGGGGAGAATGTTGTTCCCAACAAAATACAGGGTGCCTCAAAAGAAAACATGTATTAGAGCTTGCAAGAGGTTTGGTGAGCAAAGGATGAGCCTGGAAGGTAACTGCATGGCAGGCCACTGTTCATCTCATGGAACCACTTAACAGAAAGCAAAGTCTTCTCCCTACTGTTCACCCAGGGCTTGAATGGGAACAGCTTACGGACTCTCACACCAAGACAGGTGCAAAAGCCCATGTTTAAAAACACCCAAATAACTCATCTCCCCACCAAGCCACACTTAGCATTTACCTTTATGGTTACTGTGTAAGATACCCCTCCTTAGAACATCACAAGGCTGATCTATGTGTCTATCTGTTGAAGCAGCAGTATCTTTGGCACCTACCTGAAATTAGCAGTAGTTGAGACCGAGTTCAGTTGGTGTCAATATTGCTCATGGGAAATAGACAAACCAGCAATCTAGCACTTAATAAAAATTAGGAGAAATATTGACATGGTTATTTGGGAAAAGGAGAGGTGGGAATGTAAAAATTGTTTAAAAATAATTCACAAAATAAAGTCTTCTGTACTGCCTAATTCTAATCACTGTCAATTTTTATTCACAGATATTTCTTGGTGCATTGTCTTTTGTTTATTTTGCTAAAGCACTGTCAGGAAGTTATCTAAAAAGTACTATCACGCAAATAGAAAGAAGATTTGATATCCCTTCCTCTTTGGTTGGTGTTATTGATGGAAGTTTTGAAATTGGTATGTGCCGTAGAAACCCATTTTTAGTTTCAGAAAAAAAGAATTTTGCAATTTGTTGTGAAGAATGATTGTATGAATCTCCTTGAAGCTTTAAAACTGAGCAGGATTCCCCTACTAAAAATCACTGGGACTGTCAGTGTGATTATGTCGGATAACATAGGGTTGCTAATACAAGCAATTTGACATAGTCCTAAATATTTGTAATTTCATAAGCTTAGTGTCTAGCTAATTAATACTAATAGAAATTTTGATTGTTGAAAGAGAATTTGCCTGTGCAGATTTATGCTTTCTCTCTGCTTTTGTCAGTAATCCACCTCCCCCAAGAGTGTTTGCCCCCTGTAATTTACTAAGCAGCAGGAATACAAACATCTAACTGTAATCTACATTTATTGTCCAGTCCATCTCCTTCCCTCTTGCACTGAAGTTTCCAGCATGACATTGTCTCCTGTGATTTCAGATTAATGAATTTATCTTGTTGAGGTACAGTGGAGTGTGATACTCATGAGAATGAAATCTTAGCATGATTCCCCCTTTTGGGTTATTTGCTCTCTTGAGCTGGCACAGTCTTCCTCCTCTTTTCCAGCTGTTTATCCAAAAGTTTATGGTTTTCTTATGACCGAATGCCTGGAAAGAGGGAGAAGCACCAAGCCCAGACCATCAGCTCTCTCTCCCTGAAAACACTGCCCATACTACATACTAGGAATAGTTACTTTAGGGGATCTCTTATCAACAAGCAGTAAAACTCAGTTTTCCTTTTGTACTCTCAAAGGGAACCTCCTAATCATAATTCTTGTAAGCTACTTTGGAGCGAAGCTTCACAGGCCAAGAATAATTGGAGCAGGCTGCTTAATTATGTCAGCTGGAACATTCCTAATTGCAATGCCCCAGTTCTTCATGGGACGGTAAGTGCAAAGTGATCAGCATTTTACAGCTGGGCTATGCACACTGAATGTCAGCTCACTAAAATATTTAGATTAAAATATTACTTATGAAGAACCCCGTGGAAATAGGCATATGTGGGTGTGGTTAATTGATCTGATATTTTTTGTGAAAAGACTCATTCCTGTAGAGCAAATAATTTAACATGTATACCATTCTCAGTTGTAATCAACTTACCATTTTATTTGTCTGTGATCTTGACTGGCCACATTTTGGCATGGTTTAGGAATTGTTGAAACGTCAGTGAAGAAGTGATGACTAAATCTGAGTATGGAAGCAAAGCCAAAGGGTACACCACTGTCTGATCATCTCTTAGTCCAAATTCATGTGTCATAGCAAAGCAAAGTGCTTGTTAAACTGAAGTGAATCACTGTGACACAAAGAGAACCAGCAGGACAATTTTCATGTACCACTGCAGTATAAACAGAGTTCTATTTGCCCCCTGAAAACCATCATTAACAACACTTGATGCAGATGAAATTTGTGCTTAAGTGGTATAGGCCTATCTGGTAGTAACAGATCTGATTGCTTTTACTTATCAGTTCTTGTAAGCAAATACAACTTTCTTTTTTAAACAGATATCGGTATGAAAGATTTCCTTCCACTGTCAATTCGACTGTTAACATCTCTCCATGTCTGCAGGATAAAAGCCAAACTCCACTCTCAGCCTTGGAAAAATCTCAAACAAAAATAAATTCAGGTGAGAGAGATCTCTGTTAAATACTGTGATAAGCACCCTAAAATATATCACAAGGCTCTAAAACTCTCGCACAGTAGTTTATTAGAATGCAAAAAAAAATAAAAGAAATCAGAGGAATCTTTCACACAGAAAAGACAGATCTACTGGCTGAGGCAAGTTCATTAAAAATAAATGTATACCTGCCCACTGCCAAGAGTTTTTTCAGGCTGCAGCCTTTCCTGTATCCTTCAGCAACTTTCTGCAGCTCTGTATTTTGCAGAAATGCCAATCTCCCACGGGAACCTTGGAAATTCATGGTCTTCCCTCTGCTGCGAAATGCACCTTTAGATCCTGGGCCCACTGGAAAGAGCCACCTGGCTCTCCCAGCCTGCAGACCCTGCTTCTTTTTTCTCTGCCTGTGTGCTGACCCCATTTTGCACACCACAAAGTTGTGTCCCTGCTGGGTACATTGAGTTCCTCTATGCCTGGCCATCACCAAGCTGTGGGTGAGCAAATCAGACTCTTTAAATGTCCCAAAATGTGTGTAGTTTTGCATTCCCATACCTGTGGATTAAACATGGCTGGTAGTGTTCACTATCATTAATGTTTCCCAAATCTTTCCATCAGGAGATCCCAGTTTTGGTTAGAAGGAAATGAAAGAGTTTTCTAAAATAGAATGTGGTGACAAATTTATAAAATCAGTGAACTTCTAGTATCTTTGAGGCAGTTCATGCTAAAAATATGCCCATCTTAAGGTGATTGGGTTAAAATTGCCACCCCCACACCCTACAGAACATTTTTCACAGTTTTCCTACTGTTTTTCCCACATTAGAAGTATTTTAGAAAATCTGTCCATTCAGTGTCAAACTGTTATGAAAAACATAATTTTTGTCTCTCTTGTTATGTATTCAGGATGTGAAAAGGAAGCAGGCTCTTCCATGTGGATCTATGTTTTACTTGGAAATCTGTTGCGTGGAATAGGTGAAACCCCTATCCAGCCTCTGGGAATTACATACATTGATGATTATGCTATAGAAGAGAACGCTGCCTTATATATTGGTAAAATAAATATTATTTATTTTCCTAATGGATTTTTCCCCAGAGGAAACTGAGTCATTCTGAATAATGGAGTGAGTGTTATTGAAATAAGTTGCCCTGATTGTTTTGTTTGCATAATTTCCAATATTAAAATCTATTTAAGTCATGTACACTCAAGGGACCAAGTTCCCTTTTAATTATACCAGCACAGTTCCATTATCTTAATTTGATGAAAGAATTTGACCTTAGGTTCCTGCTGTTACCCTAATCTTCCTAATTCTTCTGGATGTGGACTGCTGAGCCTCTGCGCACATTCAGTTCTCTGGAAAATGATAAAAACATGCACTCTTTCAAGCACTTAAAATAGCATTTCAGCAGGCACTCAAAACATTTCCTCCATATTCAGGCAGAATTATAAATAGTGCTGAGGCTTTACAAAGTTGGTGTCACTGTTTTCTTGTGTATATTGTCTGACCTCTGCACATTCATCTGAAATATTACCAAAAATTCCTTCTCCCTCAGCATCTTGTCTTGACAAGTTTCCAGCCTGCCAACTGGCAAAAACTCAGGTCCTCTCTGTAAAAGATTCAGTCCTCCCAGGTGAATTTTGAAAATTCAAAATATTCAAGAAGTTTGGCTGAATGTTGTAGGGGAGCATGTTATTATTGGATATGAAACAACGGTATTTTTCAGCTTATTCAGGGCCCACCTGAGCTTAAAGTGATCAGCTCAATAATTGCCATTTGCTTTCCAGTTACTTTAATCTAGCCAGCTAAAGAGTTTCTAGAATTATAGATGTCAAACTCTGCTGTTAGGTGCAGAAGAACCAATGATTTTTTGACTCAGGAGTGTAACTGTCCCCTGCTTTTTATTACAGGCTGCGTACAGACAGTGGCAATTATAGGGCCAATATTTGGCTTTCTTCTAGGATCCTTGTGTGCCAAACTTTATGTTGACATAGGCTTCGTAGATCTGGGTAAGTCAGAAAACTCGGGGTTTAAAAATTCAGCCAGGCTCCAAAATGCCTCTGTTTTAGGCCAAGAACTATCTGGTTATGCATGAGGGGCTAATATGGGTAGAGCAGACACACGTGGTGTGACTACTGGGGATGGTCCTGTGCAGGACTAAGAGTTGGACTTGATGACCTTTGTGGGTCTCTTCCAAAGCAGCATGTTCTGTGATTATGAAATAGAATGGATGACAGCAATGGAGCGCTCCATAGAGAAAAAGCTGACAAGAATATGGATGGATGTGGAGGAAGAGGAGGTCTGACCCTTCCTCAGCCCCAGCAGATCTGCAGCAGGTGCCTCCAAGAGATGCCCTGGTGAGAAGGCTCTGGGGAGACAACAGGTGCCAGGAGGAGGCAGGAATGAGGCTGAGGATCCTGCGTGTGCATTTTTTAGTGTCCTGTTGTTGCCCAGGAATACAGTTTGGCAGTGGGTACCACATCTCCTGATTGCCTTCTGCCTGAGAAAACACCTTCCAGCCTGTTTATCCTGGGGTTTTTGTACAGAACAGCCTGGCTGGAGCAAGTGAGTGTCCACCTGGACTGCCCCACCTCCCGGGCCTTGCAGCATCTCTGGGGATGTGCAAGTGGGGCAGCAGTGTCAGGGCCAGGCTGCTGTTGTGTCACAGCAATCAACAAGTCCTTGTTGTGTCCCCACAGTTGCTCCTGTAACACCCTTAGAGAAGCACAGCTAAACCTGGTGAGGTGGGGATGGACTCCTGCGGGCAAAGTCCCTGCAAAACTACCTTCCTTGTTACCAGCAAACACCCTCAAAAAGCGTTTGTTTCTTCTCTCTTTTGTCTTTCTCCAGAGAGCATCATGATAACTCAGAAGGACGTGCAGTGGGTGGGAGCGTGGTGGCTGGGTTACCTGATCGCCGGTGTGATCAGCGTCCTGGCCGGCATCCCCTTCTGGTTCCTGCCAAAGCACCTCCCGAAACCGGAGGGCAGGAAGGACTCCAGCACCTCTTCCGAGCACTCCAAGTTCATCATTGAGGATAACAAGGACCAGCACAAACCTTATCAGCAGCAAGGAAAGATTGCTGAGATGGCAAAAGGCAAATCACTAGAGTTTCTTTCCTGGTTGTTGAGTTTTTTTCTCAAAGGCTTTTTTACTTTAAAACGTTATACTTCCTGAGGTCCTATTTTAATGGCCTGAGAATTATGATTTTTCCTCCTAACTAACAGGGACAAAAAGGGTCTTTTTATTGTTCCCTGGACCTGCTGTTCCATGCAGGATTTCTTCATCTGGGGTTTGTAAAATTATGCTAGTGGCCCAGCAAATTTCATGAAACCCTGCAAAACTTTTTCCTTCCTGGAATAATGATTGTTGCAGAAGCGGTGGTCAAAAAACCCCTTGGTTTTTACTAAACCTTTTTCTGTAAGTTCATTCATTAGAAAAACACACACAATATCTGATCAAAATAAGGATGGGAAGAAACTAGTTACATTATTGTAGCAGGCTCTCTGGATTTAGACAGGACCTGGTTTGCATAATTGCATTTCCTTGGCATTACTTTGCCAAAAGCATTTTCCCTCAGTATTTGAATCTGTAACTCCATATGTCTGTGCTTACTGTCAGCTGCACCGAGCACTCTCTGCCCCAGATTAAGCTGTAAGGTGGTGTGTCTGTTGAGGACACAGAAAAACCAGATCAGTCCTGGTTTATGATGGAAATAAGGTATAGAAAACAAGATATCTCTTCTGGCATATTGATGCTTCGTGTTTGCTCCACTGTTCCGCTATCCAGCAATGGAGAAGCTCTTAGGGGCATCATGGAACTTCATGGATTCTTTCTGAAATGTTCTGCACTTCTTTTGTTGGAAGGTGCAAACATGCCACAAGGCATTATTCACAGCAGTTATTCTCTCTCTGGTCTGCTTGTAATTTCTGGTGTTTTGTCTTGCAGACTTTTTTCCATCACTGAAGAGCCTCTTTGGGAATCCAGTTTACATTCTGTACTTGTGTGCAAGTATCATTCAGTTCAATTCTTTAATTGGCATGGTGACATATAAACCAAAGTATATTGAACAACAGTATGGGCAAACATCTTCAAAAACTAACTTTGTTATAGGTAATGCTATATCTGCTTCTTGATATCTTTAAAATGGACATTTTAGGAGTGGCATGCACATACATATAGGGAAAATTGTATTTTTTTTTTTTAGGATATGTTTAATTTTTCTCCTTCCTTGTCTGACTTTAAGTAGTAGCTTATAGCAGATAAGTTACTTCATTTCTTCCTTAGCACTGGTTAACTCTGAGTTTATCTATGCAAGAGTTACTGTGAAAGTTTGCATTATTTGATACCTTAATTCCCATTTAACCAGAAATTTGAAAAATAATATATGTTTAGAAGAAGAAAATAATTGAAAAGAGAAATAATTTTCAAATACTTTACATAAGAGAGATTTGTTTCCTTGATGGCTTCCTGTTTATTTCAACAAAATGAAGATCAGCTCAGTGAGTGATAAGAACTGACCATAAAGTAGTGTAATATTGCCAGTGATTTCTTATTTTCTGAAGAGGCTGTTCTTAAATAAAAGGAAGGCAAGTCATATTCAAAGACCTTCTGTACAGCACAAGAGACAGAGATGCTGCTTCTGCCTTT
This sequence comes from Margarornis squamiger, assembly GCA_035222235.1. NCBI lineage: Eukaryota > Metazoa > Chordata > Aves > Passeriformes > Furnariidae > Margarornis > Margarornis squamiger. Next base: position 72,042,288 of record JAWWTY010000037.1, read on the forward strand.
GGGTACCATGGTGACCATTCATGTAGATGACTTCAGGATGATGAACTCAAATGCCCAGTTGCTGAACCTGCATTCAGGCTTGAGCTCCATTCCTAAAGTCCAGGGATTCAGTAGCATTAAACAGCAAAGAGGTTTACATCTACCCAATACAGAGGGAACTGCCCTGTTTCAGAGCAGCATTAGTTGCACAGCAACAGAGGTATATACATGCAGAAAAGCTGTATTGATCCATTGTGCTATGTTAATTCCTTAAAGATAGAAGCTGGAATTTCCTGGCACGAAGCTCCTCAAAGCAAGGAGAACTCTTCAAGCACAGTTGATGGCCAGAGGAAGTCCAGAAAACAATCCCTACATTCAGTAGAGCACTTCCAATTGTATTTAAAGAGTTTCTGGAACTAAGCTTTCATTTATGTGCGAACTGGGTGAGGATTAAGAACCATTTGATTTCACTGAGCATAGGGAATATATCCAACAGAAAGCATACACTGAGTTGGCTAGGGAAGGATCCCCACTGACTCTCTATCCCTGCAGTGAGGTGGTTTTCCCTTTCTTCAAATCCACCCTTGCTGAGGGCTGACTAGAACTTACAGTGTTTATTTCACTTTCCCTATCTTTTACTACTTTTACTATTTCTTCTTTTTTTTTTCCCAAAGAAATTCTACCACAATCTCTCTGACAGAGATCAAAATTGCCAAAGCAATGTAAAGCACTGGGGAAAAAAAAAAAAATAAAAGCAAGTCTTGCTCCAGATTTCATAACTCTGTAGGTAAAACAAAATTTGTCCCCTAGAAATGAACTGATCCCTCCACTGACAAGCTAGCAGTGGAGAAAATCACCTAGATGAAGAAACTAAGAAATTAGAAGATTGTTAGATAAACTTTATCTTTAATCTCTGTCAAAGAACTAACAAAGAAACATTCCCTGGCAGCAACTTTTTAAAAGCAGCTCCAGCACCTTGGTAACAATCCAAGGATCAATTCAAGTCCGGACAAAATAAAATGCCCTGACTGAAGATCTTTTATGTTTTGTTCCTTCATCTTATTGCTGCAGCTGGTTTTTGGCTGGGAAGGTTAGTTAGTCCATTGAGCTGGGGTTTTCATTAATACAGATTTTTCTGTTTGATTTCAGGTCTTATCAACATTCCTGCTGTGGCCTTCGGCATATTCTCTGGAGGACTAGTCATGAAAAAATTCAGAATCGGTGTTTTAGGGGCCGCAAAACTTTCCCTGGGATCATCTTTCTTTGGTTACCTTTTGCTCCTCTCATTATTTGCGATGGGCTGTGAGAACTCGGAAGTGGCCGGACTGACTGTGTCGTACCACGGGTATGCTGGGAAGGGCATGCTACAGCATAAAGTGCTACTGCAAACCAAACTCCTTCCTCATTTTATTCCACAAAGTATATATTATTGAAATGAGAATGATGGAGCTAAATATGCTTCCCAGAGCTTTGATTTAAAGCAGTGGAAACTGCTCCATCTATTCTGGAGAACACTTTCATGATTGTGGCATAAACCAGAAAGGTTCATGTCACAAGTGGAGATTATTTTCTGTGATTACTTTTTAATTGTTATTTCCATGGGACCCATCCCTTGAGCCTAATGATTTCTGGAAATGTGAGATGCTCAGTAGTGGGGATTCAATTAATTGTTCCTTGCTTCTGTGTGCTTAACAACGAATGGCATTTAATAGCCTCTGAACCCAAAACTTAAGGATTCATGGATTAACCATAGTAAGCCATGATGTTAACCATGAGGTACACTTGAGGCTGGCACTTTTGGGTCACTTTTGCCCGTGCTGTTACTCTGTAAAGCTCAGGTTTTGGGAGGAGTTTCCAGCGCTGACTTCACAGCAGCCCCAGGAGCTGCTCTGCTGTTGGCAGATTGCTGTCATGCAGGGTATTGAACCCTCCGTTTGGATGAAGCCCATTCTGATAAGCTCCTCACTAACTTCTACAGAGACCATTTTCCATGAATAACTCAATCCCCTCTTTGCCACTTGTCCAGTTTTGTCAGAACTGCATTAAGCCTCAGATAACTAAAATCTTAGAAAACCTGAGAAAAAGTGCAAGTAGAAATTGTTAGCTGTCCCGCTTAATAAGGTAGCTACCATCTCACATTAGATGGTGGGGATATTGTTAAAACATTTTGATAACAGAGAAATAAGAATTTCCACTGCTCTGTGGATTTGAAGAGACACCCTTTAATGGACTACAGAGAGGAGGTCTGGCCAGGTGCACCTGTCAGAGAGCACAGCCCATGATTTGATAATGAACTCTTCGACATCTGCTAGAAAACATGTTTGCAATTTCTCTTTTTCCTCAGAACTAAACAGATGACAGATTATGAGCCAGCCCTGTTTTCAGAGTGCAATTCAGGCTGCTCGTGTTCCAAACATGACTGGGACCCCATCTGTGGAGAAAATGGAGTTACCTACATTTCTGCCTGTCTCGCCGGCTGCCAGGCATCCAATGGCACTGGGAAAAACACCGTAAGACAGCCTTTCAATTCCATATGTGATGTGATATTTTTCCAAATACAACCAGGTCTCTCAGCGTAAGTGGATTAAAATTGAGTAAGGCATATCCTATTCGACCCTAAACTCCTCATTTTCTTTTAGCAATCTGCCATCCACATTTAAAACTTGCTCAATTTTTCTTTCCAGCAGAAATCACAGGCAGAGAATATTGGAGGGAGTTTTTTATTAGCTGTTGGCTACCAAGACTGTTGGGAAAAAAATGTAATAAATACATTAAACTGTTAATACTCTATAGTTTTCTCCTTCGATAAATAAGGAGAAATAAATAAATATTCCCTTTCCTTTTGCAAAACATTTCCACTTTGGATTTAAACTGTCAGCTACCCAGAAAAGCATGATGTGCTTTCCTGAACATCCACTTCTCCACCATTTAGGTTATCATACACTTTTGCCTGCTCTCTTCTAGGTATTTTTTAACTGCAGCTGTGTAGGAACCTTTGAATCTTCACAAAGCTCCTCAGCTGTGTTGGGACCATGTCAAAAAGGAAATGAGTGTCCAAAAATGTTTCTGTATTTTCTAGTAATATCAGTTATCACTTCATACACTTTGTCAGTAGGTGGCACACCCGGATATATCCTGCTTCTAAGGTAAGAAATCATTTCTGCTGGCATTGCCAAATGTTTTCAAGATGTTTCAACATACGTGACCGGGTCTCCTCCTAGTGTTCCCAGTATTTTAAAATGTTTCAGCTATGCAAGGTGGCTTTTAAAACAGTTTTGGTCTTTTCACTATTGAAAAATGTCCTCATAATTTTACAATGAGTTTTGTACCATCGATGCAACAATGTGTTTATGATAACCTTTACCAGCAATATCTTTCTGGTTTCAAACATGATATAAGAGGCAAAGTTATAGTTTATACCAAAATCCCCTTCCCTTAATGCCTTTTATATTACCAGAATGGTGTTATAAGGCCTCCCTGCAAATGGAAATTAGCTCTGCATGTGCCATTGTGTGCACATATATGTATGTGAGCAGCCAGTTTTCTTCATTTGCTATGGATACTACACGGAAGTGACCTAACCCACACCATCTATATATACTCAACTTTTCTCCTCTAGCCCATTTTATTATTCCATATAATTGTTCTTTCCAGATTTTTCTCTTCAAAACAAAGATTGATGAGAATTTTTGTTTTCTGTTGCGATAATCATGGATGTATTAAATGCTTGTCCCAAGGGATTGTTCCAATACGTACTTAACTGCTGGGAGTATTTGTCCATCACTGAGCGTAAGCTTTGAAACTAATTTTAGAAAATGCAAAAGGCATGTAATACTACCAAGACTTAATCTGGATTTTTGTCAACTTCTTGCAATTTTTGGATTCCAAGCGCTGCTCCACTCTGGTTTGGAAAGCTTTCTTTCTCAGTTCCTTTTTCCAAACTATTTCCAGATGAGCACATTCTACTTTTCAAACAAAACAACAGTAAATCCAGACTAACTAATCTTTAGTATTATAATTGTGTTTTCTTACCCCAAAATTCTCTTTGTTTTCGAATGAAATTTTCTGGAATGGGCCCTGTCTCACTCCTGGTGTCTTTATATCACATGGACAAAGCCAGTGCTAGAACTGGCTGAATATAGGCTATATGGAAGAAAACTAAATAAAGAAACGTGACTTCAGCTATGGTTCCATCACAATCCTTGAACCAGAGTCAATATTCACACAGAGACTTTCAGAAATGGTTGAGATGAGGGTCCTTCTCCACTGCCCTACACAAACACTGCCAGTGAGATGAGTGCCTTAAACCATAGAAGCCACATAGCTTTCCTCAGGACCTTTGCAGGTTTACCATTGAGTACTGCAAAAACACCTTGCATATCTCTCTCTCCCCAAGGTCTCACTCCAAGAACAATCATGTTATAATCCATTTTAGGCAATTTTTACAGAACCTTATGCACCACTGAACTGTCCATGCACCAAGATGAGGATGATTCATGAACTGAGAGCTTGCAGCAAAGCCTTGAGCATTTAAACCAGATTGCTCTCTGAGGTTGTTTCTGACACATTGGATAAATATGGGCATAGGGCTATGCAGAGATGCATTTTCCTTCCCCTTCCCCTCTACAAGATGTCTCCTTTCTATCCATGAGACACAGAGTAGAAAGTGTATGGATGTGATACCACACAGGGCCTCAAAACCATCGTAGCCACACTCAACCTCCTGCTTTTCATCTTTTTTCCACTGCATGAAAAATAAATGTTTGGGAGGAGATGTTCATATTTGAACACCTACAAGCTTAAATCACACAGAGTTGCCAGCACTTCTCAGCCCTAAGAACTTGCTCTTGGGAATCTTTAATGCTTAATGGATTTATTTAGAAAAGCTTTAGAAAGGTTTTCAATTACAATACTAAAACATTTTATATGTGAAATCAGCAAAACAGTTTTATTGGTTCAGCTCCAAATCTTTTATTGCTGTTGAAAATCATTTTACTTTGAGAGACATTTAACTGAAACAGAGAAGTTATGTGTTTTCCTGCTGGATTGAAGGCATTTGCCTCTGATGTGCAGCTAAATAAAACATGTTTCAGTAAGTTCAATCCTTTTTTTTCTTTTTTCCTGCACTGCAAATGACCTGTGGGCACAATTCCACTTTAAGCTCATGCTTACTTTTCTCTTTTCTGTAATCCATCACTGACTGACTTTCCCTGAAAATCTGGCTGAATTAAAAGTGTGCTTCTGTTACCAGAAGGAAAATAAATTTTCTTTGAAAAAAATAGTCCCAAGGTCAAGTTGCAGACTTCATTAAGCACTGTTTCCAATGATCTGTTTTAAAAATTATTCAGTATTCAGTCAGCTCTGTTAGGACTCCAGCACTTAAGCAATCTGATGTTTTCTGATGAGCAGATATCATTGCACCTGCCATGGAGCACAAATACAGCTAAATCCCTTTAGCCTTTAGATTTAGTGACATTTTCTCTAAGGGTTTACACAACTGAAGCCATTGAAATATTCTTACAGCTAGTGACCGACTCATTTGCTGAAATGTCTTTTTGGTGGTATTAGCCTAATTACAATTGCCAAGGAACTTGGGAAAGCCCTGAAATTTTGGAGAAAAACACCCTGCAGGTCAGATAGCTGTTGTTCAAGCACCAGCTATTAATAGCAGGTGATTAGGCAGTGAAAAGGAAGTCTCAGATCTCTCTGAGAGGTCTGGCTATCACTCAGGATCACAAAGAGCTCCTGTTTCCGCGCAAACACAATACAAATGCTCAAACATATTTCTTTTTGTTTCATCTGAACGAGAAGATTTTTTTGCACAATATAAATCCTATGGAACACATAATAAATACCCAGTTACTGGTTTTATCTTCCAATTTTGCTTTCTATGCCCTCAGATTTGTTTAGAAGGATTCCAGACTGAGGCTTGCTGGTGTAATACATGTCTGATAGGAGAGCTAGTCACTGTTCTTCCAGCTTAAAATCCTATTACAGTCATGCCTACATAGATGGCAGTGCTTGTATAAGTCACAATGCAACAGACTGTGTGATGATAATCCACAGCCAGGGCATCAGAGAATAAAATGTGGAGATTATAAAGTGAAGTGCACACAATTTATTTATTTATTACTATGATACTTTGGTGTTGTCTTCACAGAGTCACAGAATGATTGGGGCTGGAAAGGACCTCTGGAGATCAACTAGTCCAACTCCCCTGTCAAGGAAAGGTCATCTAGACCAGGTTGCACAGGGTGGTGTCTAGGCAGGTTTTGAATGTCCTCAGAGGAGGCTCCACAGCCTCTCTGGGCAGCCTATTCCAGTGCTCTGTCACCCTCACAGTAGTTTCTCCTCACATTCAGATGGAACTCCTTGTGTTTCAGTTTGTGCCTGTTGTTCCTTGTCCTGTCACTGGGCACCACTGAAAAAATTCTGACCCCATCCTCTTGAAACCCACCCTTCAGATGTGTATGCACCAAATCCCCTCTCAGCCATCTCGTCTCCAGGCTGCCTTCTTCATTATACGTCCTTCACGTCCTTTCTGTTTTCACTAAATTAGGGGAAGATGACTCAAATATCATTTACAATATGGGTTCTTAATGCTGTTCTGGCAGCTATAGTGGGAAATTTAAAGAAAAAATCACTGGTGGGGAACAAAAGGGCTAGTTCTGTGGTGTCTTTTGTATTTCTTTTAAACATATTCCAAATTACATGAATTTCTGCAGTAGGTGAGCCCATCCTAGTTCAGAGCACATAGACTGGACTTCCTGAGTGTTATGTTCATCCATAGTGACAACTGAATTTTAGCCCAATTTTTTTTCTGTTTTATAATGAATAGAATGGCTGTGATAACAGAGAGTTTTATCAATGACCATAGTGACACACATGTGTTACCCACATATCAAATATTTCCCTGTGTAATCAACGGGACTGGGACTATTCGCATGCTAAAAGTGAAGCATGTGCTCAGCTTTGTGCTGGATCAGGTATTGTAACAGGCAGTCTGAAAAATGTTGGGGGAAAGAGCCTGTTTGAGCAGCTGGTGAGGGAACAGCAGGTGAGTCCGACAAATCTGAGTGGCTCCCTACACACACTGCTGGTAGCATGGCTGTGAAAGGCAGCTGTTGTCCTGCCCAACACCTCTGCCTTCCTCAATGGGCCAGGATGATGATCTAAGGCTGGTGCAGGGCTGGTCTGGAGCCAGGAGCACTGGTGTGTGGGTGAGGCTACCCCAAAAGCTCAGAAAAGTCCAAGCACAGTCTGCTCTGTCAGATAATGCCTTGGAGGATTTACCTTTACAGGAGGTGTGATCCTGGTTGTAGATACAGTGCCATAAAAAGTGAGTGCCTAAATACCTTGTACTAGCCTGGGACATGATCCTGAAACTCAGAGCATGTTTAGCTGAATAAGACTGTCCAGTGGATGCATGATTTCACAGCCAATTTTCTTGTCCTGTGTGGGTAACTCCTAAGTGCTGATATCATCTGAAAATCTACAACCATCTTAAATTGTGATATTGAATATAGATGTTCAGAATTCCTAGATTCTGTTCTGATTTTATTACATTTTTTTTACACATTTCTGTAATTTGGTTAAAGTCAGTGACATTAAGAAAGAAAAAGTCAGATTTTTTTCCTTCCTCTTGCTTTCTATTTTTGTTCAAATTATCCACGCTCAATTCTTTATTTATTTTTAACACCTTTTTGTTATTATTATTTTTAGATGCACTAAACCCCACTTGAAATCATTTGCACTTGGTATCTATACCCTGGCAATAAGAGTACTTGGTAAGTCCATTTGTATTCTTGAGTCTGTTTTAATACATTCCTCACTAATCGTTTATCTTAGAATTAAGCTTTGATTGTTGGAAAGAATGGTGCTGAACTGACAGGTACATATCATACAAATGAAAATAAATAGGAAAAGGCTTGGAAATAAGAAATAGCTTTGTACTTCCTAAATTGTATCACTGTGTCTTATTAAAATATACATGGCCAATATCTGTAGAGATGACAAGTGATCCTTCAGTCTATGAAGCTAACATAAAGCTCTCCTTACCCAGCAACAAGCATAATAGGACAGCTATGGCTGAGAATCTGTGGTTGTTTTCCAGGCACATTTTAAATAGTTTTTAAGAGAATTATTCTGAGTACAGGTGTGCCTGGGGGGAAGGTTCACTGCAGCCATGTGGTAGAGCCACCTCTAAGTTTTCACTGAAATCAAGGATACCATGAGATGCTAATGAACTGGACATTCTAAAATCACCTAGGTCTTCACAGAGGAAAAAATAGCAAGACACAAGTCACGTACTTTAATAGAGCAGACTTAGATGAGCTGGATGAAATGGCATCAAAACAAGCTGTTGGCTGCTTTCTCATGACTTTGCAGGCCAGAACTTTTCCCTGCAGGCTTATTTTCTTCTCCAGCAACCATGGGTGGCTTCTCAGATGGCACAGAGTCCAGGATGTCCCAATTAGCACATGATGAAAGGCCATTATTTTCCATCACTCGCAAGCACTGCAGTGGGTTTGTCCTTGACACAGCAGGATCTCAGGATACCTGCAGGACACTTGTAGCCCCACTGCAAGCTCCCAGCCCCATTGTATCTCCCTCTTCTTATCCACCATAAACAACACACACAGGACACCCTCTATGCCCAAGCTGAATGGGCTCCATTGCTCTCAAGAAAGGAGAAGTAGCTCTTTTTTTTTTCTCCAGAGGTGTCCCGCAGTGTGAGGAAACCAAACCATGGCCAGCCCTCCTTCCGCTGGCTTCCACAGGCTTTTTGATGTTCTGTCATGTTTCCCTGGCTTCCCACAGGGAGGAAAGGGCGGTGTGTGCCTGGGCAGCACAAGGCACGTCTTCTGGAACCAGCAGGCAGTGTGGAAGTGTCATTGCTGTTCAAAAGTACTACTTAATGTTCTACATGAACATGTCTCTAGATCAGAACTGATCACTCTGGAAAGTAACTTTCTGACCTCTATTTACCTGTTGAATACACCCAGCGGGAATTCCAGCCCCAGTGTATTTTGGAGTAGCCTTAGATACCACTTGCCTGAAATGGGGAAGCAAAAGATGTGGGGGAAGAGGAGCGTGCAGACTCTATGACTCCAGTGCACTCAGGTAACAGCTCTTCTCCATTGTTCTTCATCTTGTGTTCTTTAAATACATCTATGCCTGGCACTAGTAGAAGAATTCCTGTTAGAAAATTTGAGTGAAAGATTTGAAACGGAATGAAAGTCTCTGACTAACAATATTAACAATAATGTTCAGGTTTCAGCATTCTCTTTTGATTTAATCTCTTTTTTCTAAAGGAAGGAGGATCATCTTGTTACAGTATCAGCTGGAAATATTTGTCACTCAATTATTCACCTAAAAATATTGAGGTTCTGTTGGAACTTCAATTTTATGCTAAAGTTTCCCCCATTTTTCAGTGACTCTGCTGTGATAAGGAGTAAATAAGTAGAAGGGTTGTTAAAACTCATTGTTTTTCCATGTTGGAGCTGAACCACAAAATGCCACAAGGCAAAGGTGCTACAAAGCTGCTTGACTTACCTAGAGGCTTAAGTGCAGTGTTTGTCTTTATCAATTTATTGCTAGCTGACAATAATTATCTGAACTGCACTCATGAAACATGTCACCAGAAATAAAGAATAGAATAACAATGATAACAGAAAAATGGGAAAACATGTTGTCCTTTCCCCCCATCCCCAGGACAAAAATGTTTTGAAAACTTGAAGGAAAGAACAAAAGCTCAGTTGGGACTCTTTTTGCTTATAAGACATGATGATGTTATTGTTGCTGCTGTTGTTGTTGCTGTCATTATACCTGTAAACCAAAAATGCCATTAAATGATCTTGATATCAACTGGTACTGTTTATGAGGCAAATAAAAAATAGAGTAATTGCCCTAAAAATATTAGTGCTGTTCTTACTGAAGCACATTGGGGTGGACGAGACCAGTCAATGCCTGAGATGCTTTTTTGGCCACAGACCACACCCACCTGACCTGGGTGAGGTGACAAACTCCCCTCTCCAGGGTCATCCCCTTGACTGAAGAGCATTCTTACTCAGCCTTACCGCATAAGGATATGAATGGGTTCTTGATGCCTTCTAGTTGAATGTCACCTTTGAAATAGGCTCTGATCAACCATTTCTCTCTCAGGTATGTGTACCTGGGGCTGACTTTGGTGTTGGGCACCGTGTCCATTTTCTTCAGTGTTGCTGTCCTTTGGGTTCTCCGGAAAAAGTCTTCTCCACCAGATGAGACCCTCTCGGCCAACGGGGAGAAAGGCACCTGTGGGACAAAGAGCAGAAAAGATAACTTTGTCAATAGTGACTGTTTAATTCAGTCAACTTACTGGCCAGAAAAGGAGACTAGACTTTAGGAAGACTGAGATCTCCATCATGATTTTACCCAATGAGTGGTGTTCCAGGCAAAAACTCATCATCAGTGAAGCAGCATCTTAGCATCCACCCTGAAAATTTTCAACTTTGTGTAATTTTCATTGTAAACACCAAAAGCAAAGACAACCATTTTTAGCACTCTTGCAGCTCTGAAAACACTGCTCACCAGTTTTTCTGTTGAGTGAGGGGATTTCTTATGTCTGGGGAGGTGCAGCTTCCTCCCTCTCCAAGAAACCATTTTTACAGCTGCTCCTCAGCTCCCACCCTGCTCGTCAAGCTGCAACAGCCACTGCTGCCCCTCGGTTTCCTTCGGGGTGTGCAGGGTAGTGGGGAGGCTGCCATGCAGCTCTCCCTGCCATGGAACCAGCCCAAGAGGAGCTGGTGCACAAAACCTGCTCGGCATCCTGGAAGGTGGAGGGATCTTCAGCACATGGCCTGTGCTTGCAAACAGTGCAGCACGGGGAAGGAGGAAGGTGGTTTGGTGGAAGGTGAAATCAGCTACAGGCTCTGGGCATCTCATGAATTCAAGCCGTAACACTTAGGACATCAAATGTTGTGGTTAGGGATCCTTTTTCAAGTAGCTCTGTTACAGCACAACGATAACAGCAATAAAAGTTGCCACTGCAGTCAAAGAGACCACAAGAGTATAATCCAAAGTAAACTGGAATAAAAATAGAGCTTTTTTTAGGTTTCCAGCAGTTTCTTGCTACTTGCTAGTACTCAGTGTACTAAATAGTTTCATGCACTTTATTTGATGTAATAACACCATGATAAAAGATATGTATGATTTATTTTTTAAAAAGCTATGACAAGAGAGCTTGGGAAAAATAAAATTAATTAAAAGACCAGGTGACTTGGGTTTTTTTCTCTTAATTTATTGTGTTTTCTAGCTGAAACCAAGATTTATATTATAGTATCCCTTTACACATCATTTTTGCAGTCTGTCAATATTTGGTTTTAAATATATTTGGGTTGTGGAGTACAATGGAGAGCTGTTTAGCACCAAACAAAATCTCAAAAAAGCTTGCACTGGAAAAGATAGTTACAGCACCCTCTGATATTCCTTTAGAATTTTAGAGAACACCATTTTATTTTCACCATGATATTGGCAAAACAAATCCATTTCACATCACTTGTGTCTCAGCAGTGACTGTAGGTGCCTTGCTGCCAAGCTGAGTGTGAAGGTCGGGGGCAGGTGTGGAGCCTCTCCTCTGGGAAGCATGGGGAGGGACACACGTATAGAAATGTGCCGTTGGGGAACTACCTAATCTGTTCAATAGGAACACCAAGAAGGAAGATAGTGCTTCAGCACCAAATATCTGCAGAAGGTAAGGCTTTAAACCCATCATTTGAGAAAATGTAGTTGTCAAAGGAAGGACCAATGTGACCCATTAGTCACCACATGGATGAGTGTTTAGACAGTGGCCTGTAATATGGGAGACCTGGTCTCCTGTCCCAGCAATTTGTCCCTCTAGATGAGAGTCAGAGGCTATAGGCAATGGAGAGCAGTGGCTGTTCACTTAGTCTTGTATAACTGGATATTGAACTAAATAAACATAATTAAAATAATTTGAAGGTTTATGAATATGGGACTAAGTGAAGAATTTTGGCTAGGGTGAATCACCAAAAATGGCATTCCACTTTCAGGACTCATTTACACTACACTCTCATAAAAACAGCAAAAAATGTCAAACTACATCAGCAACCAGGACCAAGAACGATGCTTGGAGCTTTCCACAGCCTCCTTGGGAGTGCACTTCTCACAGCAATGAGCTGTCAGATCCAGTGAGAGAAAGGAGGAACCCAACTTAAGTACACATTAGGTTAAAAAAGGAGAGATATCTGCATTTCACTCAGTGTTTGATGTTGTATGTGTGTCAATTAAATGGCGGTGATTCCTAATTTGTGAATCAGTCCTGGCAGGTTTTCTGGCAGGGACACTGACACTCAGCAATGCTGAAGCTGTCACAGAGACAGTTCTGCATGTGCCTGGCAGCAAGATGGCCAGAAAAATCCACTGTCTGGGATAGAGTAAATTCTCTTCTTAGTAGCTGATAGTGTCGTGTTCTGGATTTAGTATGAGAAAGGTGTTGTTAATACAGTGATGTTTTAGTTGTTTCCAAGTTGTGCTCACCCTGAGACAAGGACTTTTCAGTTTCCCATGCTCTACCAGGGAGAAGCTGTGCAAGAAGCTGGGAGGGAGCATGGCCAGGACAGCTGACCCAAACTAGCCAAAGGGATATTGCCTACTCTAGAATGTCATTTCCAGTATATAAACTCAGGGGACATTGGCCAGGAGGAGCCAATCACTGCTAGGGACTGCACTGGGCGTCAGTCAACAATTATATTGTGCATCAGTTGTCTTTCTTGGGTTTTATTTCTCTCTGTCTCTCTTTGTTGTCTTCCTTTTCATTGCAATTATTATTCTATTATAATTATATTTTATTTCAATTATTAAACTGTTCTTAAACCAGGGGGTTTACCTTTTTTCAATTCTCCTCCCCATCCTACTCTGGAGGAGAGGGTGAGTGAGCAGCTGTGTGGTATTTAGTTGTTGGCTGGGGCTAAAACAGACAAATAAAGAAATTAAAAGTTTAGAAAGAAACGGGGGGGGGAAACTCAACTTCTTAGGTTATCATCTATACTTAAATATGGCTGTACTTAATGAATAGGTCTTTTAAAGCATGGGTTTTCCTTCCATACCTGGTTTTTTTGTTGTTGTTGTTTTTGGTTTTTTGTTTTGTTTTTTTTTTTTTTCACATAGTAATACTTTGAAAGAATTTCTATCAATAAGTTTTATTTTCATAATGGTTTGAAAATGACCACTTTTTTTCTCTCACCCTTTGTCAATGGCAGATTGCCAAAGTTCTGTTAGTTTATTTTAGTACTTTTCTTCCTAAAGTTAGAGATATTAAACCACAATTGTGAGACTGCAAAGAAGCAAACACCTTTCATTTTCAAAGGTGTGATTGTTACAAGAATTGACTGAGGTGATTTCCCAACCTTTGATGTCAGCCTTTGAGGCCAGAGTGGGACTCACAGCCTTGTTGAGAAGTACACATGGGCTGTAGCAAGGAACCTGATAGGCACATGCCAAAGGAAAAGCAAGGGTACCAGGCCATGTCACATGTTGGGATGTGCAACCAGCCTGGGGCACACGACCTAATGCACATTTCCCCCTCTACCTCCCAGAAAAAATGCAACTTTCAAATGACATAGTATGTCTTAATTATAGTCACACCATTTCTAATCATGGCAGGAGGGAATAATCAAGAACTTCTCCAAAACAAAGGTGGCATAAAGATGAGGTCAGAATACTATGGGAACAATGCATTTCCATGCTTTCCCAGCATGTGAGGGGAAAGAAGCATCAGTATAAGATGAAGTATCTTCAGGTCACAGAGAGTAGAACAGTGACCCCATCCTTAAACCCCTATGAAATTGCTATATATGATCCTGTAATCTGAGGGAATTAGCAAAAACAGAGAGCAAAGGGTGTGAATGTATGAAAAAGAATACACAGGCTGAACAATGCCAGACTGCCTCCTTGGAGTGCTAAAAATAATGAGTAAAATTGACAAAGATATGAAAAAACTACTGCAATATTTTTAAATAACAGCAGTTGGTATGCTATGAGAGAAAATATTGACAGTGCCACTTTGTCTGGTTTGACTGTTGATGACACATGCAGCTTAATTCTGCATACATTAAAAGAAAAACAAGTTACTAGAACTTACATCCAGAAGTTATGAAGGGTGCAGTACACGGATGTGCAAGTAGCTAGGATGCGTGGGTATTTTAAAAGTATTTGCAAATAGATAAACATTATTGATAATTACTTGTAATCTAGACCAAAGGCTGTTACCTAGAGGGACCATAGGTCTGACCCAGGCTGGCTGTCTCTTTTTGTATCCTAGAACATCACTAAGCAGGTGCTGCCTGAGACAGTTTTTCATCCAGTGCTAATCAATCTCTAGAAGAAAGTCTGTAATTGCTGTAAAAAATATGAGAACAATTTAAGTGTGTGGCCCTTTAATGGTGATTTAAAGTGCTCATTAAAAGGGCCTTACTTAAGCAACATGTGGTTTATATCAGGAGGTTAGTTAACTAACAGCTCATCCCAGATTAATACAGTTCATTGACTTTTGAAGAGAGTAAATAAGGAAAGGATTTAGTGGAGAGCAAGTGGAGCACATTCTCACAGCTGGATGGTGACCAGGTCAGGAAGCTCTCTCTCATGGCTGTCGAGCATGGTAGTTTTGAAAGGTTGTTGTTGCACACAGTGGTATCAGAACCCTCTTGTTGATCCTTCTAAGGCAAGATGTGGAAAAACAGGGACTGGTTTAGGAAAAAAGAACCTGTGATAGTGTTATGTAGTCAGTTTATTTAACTCTGAAAAGGTAGACTATGTTGCAGTGCCTGGAAATCTAACTGGATGAAACTGTGGTAGAAATAAGATACATTCTTTTCATTAGAACAACTGTCTTTGGGATGTTTCAGTTATCTGACAGATTTTCCTTTAAACAGATTTACTCTTTAAACTGAAACTCATCCACTCTGGTAAAAAGTCTGCTCTAGTTTAACAAGGCAGATGAACAGCTCAGTGGAATGTTGTTGTATATAATGCCAGGTATTCAATTACATGAACCATAATACTTTTTTTTAGTCCTGTTATCTCAGGTAATATCCCAGACCATGTGAAGGTGATGGGGGATTGTCCACGAATTTCACCTGAAGTGTGCATGGTTTTTGTTTCTGTTATGCTATGATCCAGCACATATTTGGAGTAGCTCCTACAAAGGTCTAAATACTCCCACAGCCAATGACTTAAATTTCAATTCTGTGCCTCTAATAACAACTCCAATCCCTGCTGATTACAAAGAGAAACTGTACAATCAGCATGAATATCTACCCTTTGTATTTTAAGT
Organism: Margarornis squamiger; assembly: GCA_035222235.1. Taxonomy (NCBI): domain Eukaryota; kingdom Metazoa; phylum Chordata; class Aves; order Passeriformes; family Furnariidae; genus Margarornis; species Margarornis squamiger. The sequence goes on from JAWWTY010000037.1 coordinate 72,057,601, forward strand.
AGAAAGATAAGGAACATCATTAAAGCAGCACATCAGGGTCAACCTTTCCCCAGATATGATCAAACCAATGAAAAAATTATTGAGTTCTTATGAAAGACAAATACTCCACTGAGCAGTGAAAGGATCAAGTCCCAGACAGTACCTGAGATGGCGACAACAAATTAGCCTCTCAGGATGCTTTTATTTCTTTTTAGCTTTACAGCAGCAAACTGAAATGAGACACACTCAGACAGGAGCACCAAGAAACCTCTCCCATTATTATAAAAGTTTTTTCACCCTCTCAGGATTCCTGTAGTAGCTTAACATTTGCTTACACCATCCCTTTTACTTAGTTTGTAAATGAAGAGTTAAATTTTAAAATACATTGATTTTCTGTATTTAGGGATTAGTGTCCTGAGAATAAGAAGGGCTCTAATCAAAGCTGCCTGCTGCAGTTGGCCTCTGCCTGGCCGGCTGCTCCCTGCTACTCCTGGCTCGCCCCTGCAAACTGGTGCCTTGGCAGCCACTTCTTCTGGTGGAAGTCTGCTGCCACCCTCTGCCTGGAGGAGTCTGCAACCAGCTCCTGTGCTAAAGGTGACTCTTACTGTGGCTTTTGTAAGGATTGTTTTTAATCTCAGGAGTAATCAGAAATTACTGGTATGTCAATGTACTTATTAAGCGGATTTTTACTGTCATAATCCATTTTTTCCCTGTGAGTGTAAGTCATATGGAGAGTGGTTTTTTTTGTTGTTGTTCAGGTGTGAGCCCACAGTCTTTGATTTGAATTCACTAGTTTCACATTTCCCATTCTGGTAATTTTGGTCAACTATTTTCAGTTCAATAAGTCAGCTTTGAATGTGAATGCTTCCAAAGACAGCTTGGATAGAAGCAGCCTGATGACAGAAAAATTGTCCTCAGCCATACTGAAAGCAAAGTATAAAAGATATTTTAATTCCTGGAAAATTGTTAATTAATGGTATATACAGAACTAGGAAAAAATACAGAGAAACTGATATGTGTTCCTTTGTCAGAATGAGGAAACCAAAGGAATACTGTTTTCCCTTTTACTATATGAAAAAGAAAGTGGCATCATTGTCTACAGATTCTACTCCCAAATTACAAAGTAGATTTAGCTCCATCCCTTTTCAGATGTTTAGGATTAAAAGGGAATAAAAGCTTCAGATAGGTCTGCTCATACAACTGCAGGCAACCTGAACATGAAAGAAACATTAGGAATGCAAAGCTCCATCAAATAACTTTGTAAAACATGGAATACTTATCTTGAATAGAATAGTGGAACTTGTGACACAACTCTGAAGAAGGATGAGGAGGCAGCGTCTGTGTGTACTTGCCCTTGGTGGAACATCAGTAACCACACAGATTAGCAGATATATGGTGTGTTACCCTGTTATAAAGAGCAGTAAACAAGGGCCAAGAGACCTGTCTTGTAACTAGAAAATGTCAATCAAGGTATAAGAAGCCTGATGGAAGCGGATGGTTGATGCTTTATGCCATAACAGGGCATGAAGAATCACCAGCTCTGAGGAGAAGAGGCCCAGATCTGTTGTAGGACCATGAATTTTGACCTCTTGTGTGCAATTAATGCTAAGTAACAACTGACTCTTTTAGAAAAATTGCAGGGGTAGCAATGTGGATCATTTGAGGGGTTTTTAATTCAGATTTAAATCTAATGGATGTAACACTATGGATTTTCTCTGCAATGACAAATGGCATTCCCTTGACCATGTTATTGATCACTTAGTCATGGAAACCCAAAAAGAGTTACGCAAAAAAAGTTACAAATAAAAGGAACCATTAAAATGCCAGGAGACGTTTATGGAAGATTTTAGCACTAGTTATTTTTGAAGCCATTATTAGGCACACAATGAACTGGTGATTTGGAATAGCCAGATCAGATTTATCAAAGGCAAATCAAGGTCTGAATAAGCTGGTTGCCTTCTGTGATGAGATGAACGGTCTGGTAAACAAGGGCAGTACATGTTCTTTACTGGGATTTTAGCAAGACCTTTGTCACAGCCTCCTTTACTGTCCTGGTAGTCAAACAGGTAAAGTACAATCTACTCTTTATAGGGTGGATAGAAAACTGGGAGATCTGGAATTTTGATCAGCAGTTCAAAGCCCAGCAGCTGGTGGCCAGTGATGCTCCTCAGCACTCAATACTGGGGCTGATAATGGCCAACAACTTCATTAATGGTTTGAAGAATAGTGCTGCAAGTGCTTACAAGTCTGGATATGACACCAAGGAGAGAAGGAGCAGCATGTGCTGGAGGGCAGAATGGCAGAGGAGGTTTGATGAGGATGGAGCAAAGGGCAAAGGAAAATGCAAAGCCCTGCACCTGGGAGAGAATGAATCTATACACAGGGTGTGTCAAGGGAGTCAGCTAGACAGAAAACAGCTTTTCACAAAAGCTGGTGAATAGCAAATTAAACATAAGATAGTACTGCACCTTTGAGACTACAAGGCTAACTACATACTAGGCTACAGTTAGTAAAGCCTAGAATATCTGGAAAAGTGGTTCTCTCTGTTCAGGCTTCTTTCTGTATTTTTCATGCATTTGGAATGTTGTGTCAGGTTTGAGGATCTCCAGGGCAAGACAGACTTTGATAAACTGAACCAAGTTGAATAAATGATGGAGCTTTATTAAACTGCCTAATATGTGCTTATACAGACTCACAGAATCACAGAATGCTTTGGGTTGGAAGGGCCCTTAAGGTCATCTAGTTCCAATCTCCCTTGTATGGTCAGGGGCAGCTTCTACCAGACCGGGCTCTTCAATGCCACATCCAACATGGCCCTAAATGCTTCCAGGGATGGGACAAAAGCAAGCAGCACCAGACTTTCCTGTGTGAAAGACAATGCACAGCAAAGAGATAAGAGGTTGTAGACACAAGTTTCAGCAAAGGTCATACAGACATATACACCTACATATACAAGTTATTTACTGTGAGAGTGGTCAGACACTGGATCAGGTGCTAAGGGAGGCTGTGGAATCTCCTGTGGAGATTTCTATCCAAAACTCAACTTGATGAGACCTGAGCAACACCAATGAACTGTGAAGTTAGTCCTGCTTTTAGTGAAGAGGATTGGGCCAGATGAGCTCCAGAGTTTCCTTCCAGTCTAAATTATGCTGTGATTCTAAGACTTTCTCTAAGATCTTCTGTAGGATTACTTTCTTTTAAAAGGCATCCAGACTTTGATGAAGCCAAGAGTTAAGATACATCTATTTTAGGTTCCTCAGCTAGGCACCAGTCTGTCTGTTTAGCTTTCATTACTGTTATTAGATTTCTAAATATATGATGCACAACATTGCAGCTCCACTTTTTGAAATAACAACAAAGGCACAAAGCTGGATGGAATGGTTAAATAGAAGAAAGACTTGATATCATAGATGGAAAAAAGAAGTATGAAACTGAGAATGGCAACATAGGAGTGGAATTTGATAGTAAACAGAAAGTTGCACAGCTGATTGGAAGTAAGAGGAATTTCTGTATCTTAGATGAAAAATGTAGGTAACTAAAAAACATGTATATGCTTTTCTGAAAAGGTAATACGTAATCTTAGAACATATCAGACAAGAGTAGAGATAAGGAATAGTTAATATTTTAAGATGTGACATGGGTGAGATTACAGCTGGACCACTTCATACGTACCAAGGAAATATGGATCCACTGTGGCCAAGGACTCCAAGAGTGTGCTATAGAATCAAGAATGATTATTTTCCAAGAAATTATTAAGCATTATTAACTTATTCACCTAGTAAAACGCATTGAAAAAATTGTGCTGGCTTCATTTATGGTCAAGGTTGAGTCCTAAGTATCAGACTGAGAGCAAAACTTGTAAAGCTAAAGAATCCTGTCACTGCAAAATCAGAATTTAATTTGATCATGACAGGAAATTAAAAGATCAATCCTATGCATAAGAAGACAAATATTTTGCAGTAACCTTAAAAGTAGATGGAGTGGGAGGGAAATCAGCTCTTTGTTGTTCTCAAGACAGAGCCTGGTCTCTTCACAAAATCTCATTTTGAGTTCACAAACTGGATTTGTGACCTGTATTCCTCCCACATTTTTATTTTATAATTCTACTAATACTTGCAGTTGAACTGTCCTGATGTACAGTTTTGAAGGAACCACCATTTTCTTGGTGATGTTGTCTCTTGTTCTAGGAAGTTTAAGGGAACTGTCTGGTTGAGAGCCAGAAGAGCCACGAGCAGTGCAAGGTGTAACTGATAACAGTATTGAACGCAAAGAGATTATCCAAAGGTCAGTGTAATTAAATAGTCTGTAATTATTCGTAGCAATTAAAAGAATAGGTGTGGTGAAAGTGGTGGAGGCATGAACTACCAGGAATGGCACATTTTAGTGTAACATCAGGCATACCACAGTCAGCTCACATGGTTTAGGAATGACTTATCTTTTAAGTACAATTCCTCTCAGGAATCATTCAGAATGCACAACATGGGCACAATCAAATAAAAAGTTTCTCAGTAAACCAGCTCAGGTTTCCTTGAACTAGGGCTGTAAGTATGTGAAGGGCTGCTCCAAAGTACACATAGTCTCAATATACATTCACATGTTGTCTGCCTGTGCTGTTAATAACACTGAACTATAAATCAGAACAGTCTTCTAAGCATGTGTGTTTCTTGAACATCCAGTTTGTCCTTTATACTCAAGGCATTATATTTTCTCTTCCTGCAAGTCCTTGACTGGCTCTAGCAGGTCTGAGCTCAGCAGACTTCAGCCACAGAGTATGAAAATAAAACTTCGTACCAAAATGCATTGGAACCAGGAACATTTCTAAAGTTGGGACACCCCATTTTTAAATGCCAGAAAAGCATGAACCATTATAATATAGACAAGCTCAGGAAAAAAGATATCTTTCACAAGAATGTACAGAAAGAACACACTTGCATGTTTTCTTCCTAATTAGCTTTTGACCACTGTGAATAAACATGTATTTTGGGACCTTTAACAGAGGGCAGAACTGGGAGGAGACAAGATTAAAACATTAGTTTGTGTTGAAAGTTAATGATTCTTCTACCAAGTACCAGCACAGCTTTGCTTAAGGAAAGACTACTCTGACTTCTGAGCATTTCTGTGGTACTATAACTGCTGTTGTTGTGGATACAGAACCTAGGTAGGAACCTCTTTAACATTCTTTTTGTTTATCTTAACCATAAATGTTCCCATTAAGTGTTTGCAGCTAAGGTACATTACAAATACTTGTGTGGTATTAATTGCATTTCCTGTAACCAGTGACACCAGTAACATTCCTGCTGACAGTGTCGATGCTTTAATGATGGCATCATTTGCACGTGTGTCTCAGTATGTCTTGAACAACGCAGGCAGCACTGGGGTCTGCACAGTGCTGTGATACTCGGCTTTCCTATTAGGATAACTTAAAAGGTCTTACACTCATTCTATTTAAAAACCAATAAGACAATTGTGTAAGCACTGCAGTTAGTGTCAATCATTACAGTTCCATAAATTACTGGAGGAAATGTGGCTCTTGATTTGTGATTTGTTATTCGACTGGGTGGTGGCAGAGTGCCTGAGAGCACAGCTGCGGCGACAAGCAGCCCAAGGACTTAGGGAGTCTTTGCTTGATTCTTAAAATTCCTCAAGCATCTCTGTGTTTTTGTTTTGCAAGAATCGACAAAACTTGCAGCAAACTGTTGTCTTGACCTTTTTAAACTAAATACTTGTTATTCATGCTAAGGATTTTAATTGCTGCTCTTATAATGCATTTTAATTTGCGTATAATTAAGAGGTATAAAATGAAATGAAGTTTGATTTTTTTGATTTTTTTTTTGAATTTTTTTTTTATTTTTATTTTTTTTTTCAAATATTCACTAAAGGGTAGATCTACCTAACAGTCCCAGAGTTAGGTCAGGGCCCCTATAAGGTCATATACCTTGAAGCACTGAAGAAGTCTGCAGCTGTCCTTTGCAAGGCTGGCTGCACTTACTCTGCAGTTGGATTGCAATGTGATGCATGATTTCCCATGATTTCGTGAAAGCTGTCAGCTCCCACCAGCACAAATGATCCACACTGGCTATTAGTTAAGACCCTTGATCTTCCCCCACCCAAAGTGTTTCTCAGAAGAGACTGTACTGAGCAGAAGATGAAATGAATCTGTCAAATGTTCCCTGGGTATGTTCCAAATGTGAAGGGGGAGAGTGTTAAATTTTATTCTCAAAGTACAGATCGGGCATTTTTGGTGTTTTGTTGGGTAATTTTCTTTATGCTTGTTTTTGAGGAGAGAATTGTTGTCTTCCCCTAGAAGAAAGTCAGGTTAATTTTTGTTTAGGTTGACTGACTACCTAAAGAATGCCAGTGGGTTGTTTGACTGATCTTGTTCTTCTGCAAATGCAAATCTTGCAGCAGAGTGGTTTGTGCAGGCAAAGAATGCTAGTTTTAGAGAAGTCATGTTAGTGAAAGGGCACATTTGGTGCAGAAAGCTTCATACTTTTGCTTTGCAACCAGATCCTTGCTTTATTAACATGGAATAAGTTATAGTGAAATAAATCTAAAATAGCAACATTATCAAAACTTGAAATTATCAGGCTCAGCAGCTACTGTATGTCGACATCAATTGTGAATCGACCTTTTATCATTTTTTAGTAACCTTGTTGTGGCCTGAGATTTCCCCAGCCCTGATCCCTTCCATCTCCAGCAGATGTCTGTGTAGGTCAGGGTCAGCTGAGGATGGGAGGAGATGCTGCCAGCACCTCTGACTGTTGATCCTTCCACATACCTTGCTCTAACATTTCTCCAGCACACCTTTTTGCTTCATTCCCCTCTGTCCTGGAGCTCCAAAGCAGAAGTAACACCATATCCAACACCATCTTTGCAAAGCAATGGTAAGACATGTCATTCACTACAGAAAGGAGCTAGTCACCCATGCCTTGTCTGAGAGTCCTTTCCCTGGATCTCTGGAGGAGCTGAGCACTGACAGTGCTGAGCCAACTAACTTTCACCTTCTAGCTGGCTTTACACTTGCTTGTGTGCATCAAGCAGCTTTTATCCCGTGAAGATGCATTTTACTTTATTTTTCTTCTCTTTTTTTTTATCCCTTACCTTTCCTGGTACCCTACCCTCTCCCTCTGGATGCCTTTTCCTCTGTTTGCATCTAACTGCTCAACCTGCACTTTGATATTTATTCTCACACTTTTCAGTTTTACTGTCCTCCCTTCTTGTGCCTTCACAGCCTTTCTTGGAAACTTTTACTGGGATAGGCTCCTGAAACCTAAACTTCTTCAGTTAAATGGATAACTGACTGCCTTTCTCTTTCATCTGCTTTGCCTCTAATTTCTATCTTCACTCCTTCTCTCCTTATACTGAGGTTCTAAGTTGGGTTATGCCTTCAAACTCCCAAAAAAGCCACTTCTTTAATTCCATGACCATATGCTCCCCCAGCATCTTACTGTAGTTGTTAAAGTATCATAATAACCAGAAGTTAATACCTTTAGCTTACACAGGGATAGATGAATTTCAGAGGAGCAGATGCTCAAAAGTATTTGTGTACTAATTTTCCTGAGCACCAAGTATCTGTTTCATAACATTTCTCTTGGTAGCTGTGCAGACTTGGGGAAATTCTTTCTCTGCTTCTTGTTCCTATCTGTCTGAATAGCCAAGGAGAAGGAAAAGCTCATTTTTTTGTCCATATACATGTCCTGATCCAGACTTAGAGCATAGCCACAGAAGAGTTTGGGAAGTAGGTATTAGTAGTGGAAAAGCATATGGATCTTTCCAGCATTGGGAAAGTTCATCCAACTTTTTTCAGCTCCATTCAAGCATAGAAAACCTTTCTTTGCATGATTTGTTTCCCCTCTCTGTCTTCTCCACCCTTTTCTCAAAGGAGGAGAGGATTGTGCAAAGTGAAACAAGTCAGACCATGTGAGCTGTGATCTCTGAGTTCTGACCTGGGGTTATTAGTTTCAATACTCTAATACAATATGCAATGGTCCTACCTGCAGATCTGAAGATGGCTTGTTTTGAGTGACCCATTATTTTCCAAGGGGCTCTGCAGTGGCATCTGGATCATCCCTCAGAAATCTATTCTGGTTGTAGTTGGAGGTGCACAAACAGGCAAGTGTTTTCATTCTTTAAATAAACTTTGCAAACAGATATAGAGATTTCCCTTACAGCTTTTCCCTGAAATGTTCTTTTTAATTGTTTACTCAGACACAGGGTTTTAAAAAGCTGGGGGGGGAAGTCAAGTTTTGAAATTAAAAAATATGTCCTGTCAAAGGGTATATAATTGTCTATGGCTACAGGATGTGCTGTTCCTGGGGGAACTGGAGCAGTTCTACTGAATTGCTGAGTTGCAGATGAGTACATGCATCGGGGCATGTAAGCAGCCCTCTGCAAAGAGAAGAGCATTAGAGATATGCTGTATATTACTACAAGAAGAAAAAACATATAACATCTTTATAGGACGTTAGTTAGCTAAATTCATAATTTTTTTGTCACTAAGAATTGTTTCCAACAGGCCAGTTTAGAGAAATAATTTGGATGGTGCAGTGTTGCTACAGAGCTCTTACCAAATTGATGGAGTCCTAAGCCACAGGGCCTGCAAGTTTAGAGCTTCCCTAAAGCTCTGTTGACCCTTGTAGTTTATCTTTGGGCAGAGACTTTGTCTCTTACTCTTCTGTGGATATTGCCTTTTTAGCATTAAAACACTGGAGGGGGGAGGGGGGGGGAAGGGGTGGGGTGATGGTTTTCGTTTCTTTTGAAAAGATGTCAAAACAAGATATTTCAGAATTTAAACAAATATACACTTTGAAACACTCAAGTCATTGAGCCAATTTTTTTCCAATGGAAAGGTTCAGTTTCAACATCTCAGCATTTTCCTGTAACAACTGTTTCATCAGAAAAGTCCTAAAGCAATTTTATTCTGGCATATGTGCTTTTGTATTTATTACCATTTTCTCTTGGGTTCAGATCAATCAGCCAAAGAAATCAACCATGACAGTGGAAACCAAATCCAGCAATGTCAATGGCTCAAATCAGGAAGCAGAACCCGACCAGCCTTTGGATGATGAAGAAAACAAACATCTCCCAGCCAAAAAGAAGACCTCCTCTTGCTCTGGATTGAAGGTGTGGTGCCTTATCAATATCACCATGAATTACCATTGCTATATGTTAAGAAATGTTGTTCAAAGTGTGACACACCAAATTTCTTCATTCTTGTTCCCCCGGTCTTTTGTGGAGCTGTATGTGTGCTAAAGATACAAGGGATAGTCAGCCCTTATCTTAGTCTTAAAGAAAATAAAAATTCCTGATCCACTGTATTTACTTACAAGTTACTCATAGGTGGATCCCCTTCTTGGTGATTAGAGAGAGGTAGCAAACTCCAGTGGAAGACTTGAACCAGCCTGAAACAAGTGCCTACAGTACACTTGCCTGGAGGTTTCTGTCACCACCCATTCTTGTAGAGTCAAAAGAGAGTGAGGTTAGTCGTATTCTAAGACTTTTATCTAATCCAGGGCTGTAGCAGTGATTCCCACAAACACACAGGCTTCTTGGAGTGCCCAAGAAGAATGGACTGGTCAAACAAAGCAAATTAATGAGAAATCTTCTATCATGTTAAAGCCTAAGTATTTATTGCTTCTGGCTGGGCTGCACATACTACAAGGGTGAGATTTTTTCTGACACTGATGTGTTTGGCTAAATCTTCAGCCAGCTTCATCTCAGGTTAAATTCCATAGACTCTGTGGAGTTGTAATCAGGGACGCATTTCGCTCTATAAAATGGTCTGTAAAATGAAAGTAATGGGGGAAAAAAACCCAGGTTCTCAAACATCCCAAATGGTTTGGCTTAAGTATCAGACTAAGGTTGTTCTTATTTTATCTAACTCACGTTTGCCACCCACATACACCTGCAAAAATAGAATTTGACTTCTCTGGGAGACTCACAAAATTAACTTTACCATCATATGTGTGGGCAATATGCAAGATTGCAGACCTGTGTCTAACTCTATGGCAGTTAGAGCTAAATAGAAACAATACTGTGGAAGGAATAAAAGACTAGGTATTGCTATCCCTCATCTTCTTATCAAATGTTTTGTAGCTGACCTGGAGATTGCATTTTCAAACCCAAAATACTCAGGTCAATTCTGTTTGTGTTTTTATGCTTATCAGCAGTTTGTGATTTCAGCCAAACCCCCTGAGAGCACTTCTGGCATACGGCACAAAAGGTGGTTCTCAGAATTTTGCCAGTAAAGCTCAGGAAATATAAAGCATATCATGACAAATCCCACACTTGGGAGATTTTTCTCTTCATTCCTGGTGAAAAGAGTGTAAATATACATATTTTCAAGCTTTTGCTTCCCAGATTGGCTTAATTTCTTATAGTAGATAATATTGCAAAGTCTAAATCTGTATTTACTTTGTTTACTTACCCAAGTTTCTGTTGTATTGGAACTTTTGCCCAGTGAGCAATAAGTCTATTTGGTTTTTAGACTATGTGGAAATAGTTGGATAATATTTAAACAAACTTAGTTTAACTTTTTAGCAAATAAATCTGTATTTGCAAATGCCACAATGTGTGTTGGTGTAAGCAAGTATAAAATTACAAAGAGTACTAAGCTTTTCCTTATGAGGTATATGGTGTACAGGCAACATTTCAAAATATATCATCTGAGACAGAGGTGAACTCAATCTGTCTCTATCATCTTTCCATATACTGGACCATCATAAAAACTTGAATAAAGCCTTTATTTTGATGCCATGGCTACCTACATGATTGAGTTAGAACCAGTTATGAACTGGTCTAAAGTAAATGACATGTGGCTCAAACAACACAACTTTAAGTTGGACTAGTATCAGTGAATATATCCTGACTAGGTTTTTACCTCTGGCAAATTTTACATTTCTGCAACACCTTTGGCACCATTTTGGCTGTCCAGATCTAGTCCTCAGTGTTGTGACAAATTTAACCACAGATGCCAGTAAGGTAAGTGGTGCCCAGTGAGTTGCTTGCCAGATTTAAGATCCTCAGTTCCACTTTAGAAACCTCCAGACAGCAAAGCCAGAAAGATCACGTTTTCTGGCAATTAAGATGGCTATTGCAAACCTGAACCCTAAAGCAGCTGCTCTCATGCAGCACTTAGTACCACTTCTGCATCAGGGAAAACCAGGGCAGGGAGCAAACAAGGCTGAGACACCAGCCTGGCAGCCCGCAGCATCAGGGTATATGAAAATTCACCCCCAATGTTGCCACTCCAATTTAAGTAACAAACTTATACCATGATGGTGATTGTCCCACACAGTTTTAAACACATTTGATCCCTCTGTGGCCAGTTTCCCTTCCTCTACCTCTCATTTTCTGTCTTAATCTTTCCTCAGGCATTTCTGGCTGCTCTATCATTCAGCTACTTCAGTAAAGCGTTGTCTGGTACGATTATGAAAAGCTCCATCACTCAGATTGAACGAAGGTTTGACCTGACATCATCTACTGCAGGTTTCGTCGATGGGAGCTTTGAGATGGGTAAATGATATTCCTTAACATGCAGAAAACTGCTCAGAGAATTATGAGACACAGCATCTGGCACTAATTTTGGTTTGTTACCTTCCAGGTAACCTGCTGGTGATTGCCTTTGTAAGCTACTTTGGAGCCAAACTTCATAGGCCCAAAGTAATAGCTGTGGGATGCTTTACCATGGCTTTGGGATGCTTTTTATCAGCGATGCCTCATTTCTTCATGGGATAGTAAGTACTAATCAAGGTTAACTTGGGTAACCTAAGATTTGAATTGCATCCTGCTTTGTGGGTTTCGAATGAAACTTGGTGTATATTAAGTTTTAGATTAACAAGGGCCTATAGCACCTCACCTCAATGTGCAATGAACCACACTTGACACACACATCACTATTGTGACAATGAGTGTTCATTACACCTAATTGTAAAAACATGATTTCTCTGAAGTGAAAGTTCAACTTCTCCAAAAAAATGGGAAAATCAGAATGCTTTAGTTTTCACTAAAACTTCTTCAGAAAAGAGGAAAGGAAAGAAATTATGCTAGAAAATAATTAGATTTTTTTCAGGGGAAAAAAAAACCTATGAAAATCTTATGAAAATTCAAGTTTCAAATTAAATGTATTGTTCTTTGAAAATCTTCAAGCATGCTGTTATGCTGGTATTATTGCTTTAATGAATTTCAGCAAACTATAAGAACGCCTTATTGGGAAAATCAGAAAGGCCAAGAATGTGGCATTGCTGGTTGCTAATAGAGATGTCAGGGTCATGTAGCCAGGAAAATCAAACCATCATGACCTACAGTAAAGGTATGAGGAATATGGAATGCCCCTATATGATTTCCAGGTATGTTTGTACTGTTTTGAACAGGATCTCCAAGCTCTGAGCAGGTAACTTCTTACTGAGGGACATCTCTACCTATATTATGACTTTATTTACAGTAACAGGCAACTTATGTAAAATTCAGGGATTCAGAGCTTACTCAGTGAGGAAACCAACACACAAAGATTCACAATGAAAGAAATCCTCCTCCTTGAAAGGAGAAACCAGAGCCTTCTAGGGAAAGATGATGCATTTTGCTCTCCTGTGCCAAACAGCTGCTCCTCACACAGAGCCTGCAGATGGACCAGCGCTGGCAGAACGGGTACCAGGGGTTTTCCTGTTCCAAATGCACAAGGCTGGTTAAACTGATTTTCCATATCTGCTTAAGCTAATTTTTATTCATCTTCTCCAGGCTGGGAGAATTCCTGCATGTTGCTTATATGTGATAATGCTTCTAGCCATAGCTTGGGCACACTGATAGCCTTCAGAGTAAGACGTATTTTTGTTGCTCTGTAAATGTATTGGAATAATTTTAGTTATACCACTGAAAAAGAAAACTGATGAATGCTTTTTTTTCATGCTAGTGGATCTTACACTAGCATCAGACTTTTCATCAGTTTTCCACTGCTTAAGACAAACTGTATCACATGCATCTACACTGGGCAACTCATGAGCCTGCGTCCAAACATTTGTAAGGAAACTGTTCTGCTCTGTCTCTCCTCATGACTGCTCTTTGTTTCCAGCTGAAAAAATAAGCCTGTCTGGCCTAACAGAGTCAGCCTAGTTCCTAGTAGCAGAATGTGTGCTTTACCATGTTGTTCTGCTAAAGCTAATTGTACTTTGCACTTCAGCAGCACTCATATCTGGGAAAGGGATCATGTTAAAGCAGCTGAACAGACCAGAAAATACATATCAAAGATGGAAAGGGGGACCTACACTCACACTCAAGGAGATTGCTTTCTTTCTTCTTTACTGCAGATCAACACAGGGAGCTCACTTGGACCTGACCCTAAATTTTGGCACCAAAAATTAAATCCTTTATGAATTACTTTCACATGCCCATTTAAATGTTTTGCCTTAAAATGTTATGTCTCCCAGACAGAGAATTCTAAGTTTTATTTGTGTTTCATTTTTGTATTTTGATTTTCCAAAATGTGCTTAAATAATCTTATTTCCGCCTTCAGCAGCACTTTGAATTGCTATTTAATCAAAGATACCTTTCTCTTCAGGAAAAGAGCAGTCAGTGCTTCCTGCCCTACTGCACTGTAATTCTCCACTGAGAGCTTCTAAACCTGCTGTTGTGTGTTTTCAGTTATAAGTATGAGACAACATCACACAGAGCTTCTTCAGCCAACTTCACTTCTAGCATAAATCCCTGTTCCCTGCATCGAGATGTGAATGACACAATGTTGGAAGTCTCACGATCAGGTAAGGAACTTAAGTGCAAATACATGAACTCGTTTTGTCCTTGGTTGCAAGTGGAATAAGTTGTTGCCCCATGAAAGATGCTCCAGTTTCTTCTCTACTAAGAACTTCAGTGTCTACCAGTCTGGGAATGTTGCCAACACCCACATGCACTTTGTACCTCTCCTTTGGAGAAGAAACATCCAGCAAACACAAATTAAAAGTTTGAAGATCCCCGGTTTTTTATGTTCACATTTCCAAACTACAATAAATGACCTAACATTGAAGGGGTCACTGAGACTGTGTTTGAATGGATTCAGTTACCCAGGACCTGGAGCTGGGGAAGTGGAAGAGAGAGTGTGACAGGACATGAAACTGCACAGAGTCTACTGGAAATAAATGCAGATTCTTATTATCTTCCTTACAACATGGAACACAGCTGGTTTACACATTGCTTTGCATGGGACACAGGTAGAGAAAGAACCAAGGTGTGCCCCAGAAATTATCTCAAACTTCTCACATTAAAGATACATGTTATATACCAGGTAATATGTTATGACATTATAAAATGTGACCTTTTTTTTTTGATGAGGGTTTTTTCTGATGGGTGATGCTTATCTGTATTTTTAGAAGCCAAATACAATGGAGGTGGAAGAAAGTGCTATTAAAAGCTTATTAAAAGTTATAATGAGGTTGATGGCCTTTCATTAATCTCCCATGAGGAAAATGCTGTTAACACCTTAAATAATAAGTTATAATCATTCATGTTCTAAATTTCTTATGATTTGTCACTGTTTCCCATTCAAGTATTTTATTACAAAGATGTAAACTCTTTTCTGCAGGCTGTGAGAAGGAACCATCATCATATATGTGGATCTATATCTTACTGGGAAACATGTTACGTGGAATTGGGGAGACACCAATAACACCATTGGGAATCTCTTATCTTGATGATTTTGCTAAAGAAGAGAATGTTCCTGTGTATGTAGGTAATCTCAACATGAAGTAAACTGAGAGATTCATACCATAAAAAGTCGATCACCCTGGGCAGAGGCAAAAGTTCAGCCATTAAAGCGTAATAGCATCTGTTTCTTTGTATTTTCAGCATGTTTGCACACAATAGCCATGATGGGCCCAATGTTTGGTTTCCTGTTGGGATCTTTATGTGCAAAACTGTATGTGGATATTGGATTTGTGGATCCAGGTAAGCAAAACAAAGGAGAGGTGAAAGTAAGCTTATACTTGTTGTACCGTGTTCCTCTAAACAGCTGCATTAGTTTATAGTATATTAGTTATATTTCTATAATTTATATTTATTTCTTTAATTTTATTATATACTTTATTACAATTATATGAAATTACTGAAAGCTTTTAGCATAAGGGCAGAATTAGGTAGTATATTTTAGAACTGTTTTTTAGGATTAAAGGATTACAATACATGTTTAAGAATTAGTACCAAGAACTCTCACAGACCCAAGATGTTTTACTGAACTGGGATGTTAACAAAAGGATTCTGCTAGCATAGAAGTTTTACAGTTTTGGGGAATTATCCACCCTTTCAAATGAGCATTTTACATTATTTACATTACATGTAATGTTTGCAGTACATTGTACACTTTTTGCCAGCCCTTGCTTATTCGGATGAAGTAAGAACAGCTACAAAATGCCAGAGGGGACAGAGCAATCCCTGTAAGTGGTGTCTGTGGTGCCTCATCCTGTTCCCTTACACTGATCTTGTTTTTCTAGCAGGACAGACAGGTTTTCAGATCTTCAGGATGCTGTAGCTAGATAGATGAACTGTTTTGTCTTTGCCCTTTGTTAAGCCAGTGTTTGATTTAACCTAAGCGTAAGGACAGTGAGCCAATTCTGGTAATGTAGTGAAAAGTTTTAGAGTCTTAGTCCCCAGTCAAACGTGCCAGAGTATAACAATCATAAAAATACAACCTGCTACTCTCATCTTCTTTGCAATGCAATGTTTAAAGCCATAGCCAATCTCATTGACACTACAGAGAATACCTGTATGCTTAATAGCAACGTACACAATTCAGGTGAGCAGACGATGGTCTCAGGTGAAACATACCAGCCTGAAAAGCACCCAGTGCTTGAGGCCTGTCTCTCACCCCTCTTGGTTTCCCATATGTTGAGTAAAGACCCCAGTGTTGGCATGTCTGCCACAAAAATGGTGAAGAAAAGCAGATGGAACAACACTGTAGTGACAGGGCAAGGGCAGATGGATTCAAAATGAAAGGGTGTAGGTTTATATCAGATGTTAGGAAGAATTCTTTACTGTGGGGGTAGTGAGGCACGGGATCAGGTTGCCCAGAGAAACTGTGGATGCCCCTTCTCTGGAAGTGTTCAAGGCCAGGTTGGATGGAGATCTGAGCAACCTGGTCTGATGAAAAGTGTCCCTTCCACTTTGGGGGTTGGAACTAGAGGATCTTTAAGGTCCCTACCAACCCAAACCATTCTATGATTGTGTGATTTTATAAGACCATTCAGAGTATGATTCCTGATGCCTTCACTGCATGGATGGTCCCTCCTTCGATGGTTATTGTTACTACTAAAAGTCAGACATTGTAAAATGCAGCTGTTGTAGCAGACAAGGGGTGGGAAGTTCAGCTTTTTCACTTGGGTAACTTGTGGCTGTTTCCCTCAATTTTAGGAAGCATCACTATCACCCCCCAGGACTCCCGCTGGGTGGGTGCGTGGTGGCTTGGTTTTTTAATAGGTGGAGCAACCAATTTCCTGTCTGCTATTCCATTTTGCTTCCTGCCAAAGAGTCTGAAAAAGCCAAAGGGAGCCAATAATGACAAAACTTCATGCGGTCTCTTGGAAAACATGGGTGCCACAAGGAAGAAGCTTACTCCTGAAAACCCTAAGCCAAGGAAGTGGTCACTGCTGCTGAAAGGCAAGTGTTTCCCATGTTGTATAAATGTGAAAAGCACTAGTTACAATATATAGGGGGAGTTTAGTAGTTCTGCAAAATATTTTGCTTCCTCTGCACTTGTGTCTAAACCAGTCAGACATCCCCAGCAAAAGAGAGGTCCACTAAAAATATTAGAAATGAAAGAGTTTGTTCAGGACTGAGGTTCTGCATCTATCACCTACAAATCACCATCACCTGAGTGGCACCCACCTCTAAAATTTTGTGCCAGAAGAAATTTGAGCAGTGGAAAAGTGTTTCTTCATCAGGACCTAAAGAACATACTAGAAGGCTCCTTTTGCAATATGGAATGACAAATTATTCATCTGATACAGCTCATGGAGATTGTGAAGCACGTTGTTGGGTTGAAAATACATCAGGGTTTAATAACAGTTTAATAACAGCCCTGGTTGTGCAGTCCTTTGGCCAAGAAAGGGGTGGAAAGCTGATGGAAAGTGGAGGCTTTGCTTCATTAGTCAAATTCTCCTGTTGTTGTTCAGATCCTGGGGAAAGACATCAGGCATCTTCACAAAGGCAGCTCTCACTTAGCCTTGAACCTGTGATAATATTCACGTGATCTGAGTGAAGTCTCTGCTGTGTGGAACCCTTTAGTCTTCATGTGCAGAATTTAATAGAGCACTCAGGTCTTAACCCACACTTCTGCCTTCTTCCAGGATTCTCTTCCTGTATCTCAACCTCTGGTGTTTTTCAAGAACCTGATTTTGCTTTCAGATGCTTTCAAGCAGATGAATATCAGTACGACTTGCACTTGGACAACAGCTGAGAGCAGGATTTTGCCCTAAGTTTTGCAGGTTACTCACCAGTAATTATGTCATGCATCTTTTAAAGCCAACTCATGTGTCCCTTTCTTTCAGATTTCTGTACCTCCCTGAAAAAAGTATTGAGTAATCGAATGTACTTTACATTTTTGTGTTGCTCACTGTTACAGTTCAGTAGTTTTATTGGTTTCTTGACTTACAAACCAAAGTACATGGAACAGCAGTATGGACAATCTACATCCAAATCTAACTTTCTGATAGGTGAGTTACACCATGCAAGGACTGCTTGTGATATAAGCAGTGCTTTATCTGGGACTGAATTCCTTACAGAACAAGTTGATGTAAATGGTGGTCTCTCCTGAACTTGAACTGTAAAAACTACAGATTTTGTACCCATGGAACCATAAGAATTTTTTATTCATATCATATCATATTAATTATATTACATTTATTATATTATATTTATTAAAGTATATTATATATCATGTCATACTATATTAGATTTATATTA
Organism: Margarornis squamiger; assembly: GCA_035222235.1. Lineage (NCBI taxonomy): Eukaryota > Metazoa > Chordata > Aves > Passeriformes > Furnariidae > Margarornis > Margarornis squamiger. The sequence goes on from JAWWTY010000037.1 coordinate 72,075,520, forward strand.
TAGCAGTGGCACTCAAAAACTGCAATGAGTGTTGTGTGAGAGTTTTAATTGCTGAAAGATCATTCCTTGCAATGGAAGTGGGTTTTGAGGGCTACACTTCAAACACAGCGTATGCAACCCAGGGGTTAGACTGAATGCAAAAACACTAGAGTTACCATAAGAGACCATAACACTTTCAGGGATATCAACCTGAGGACAGCCTTTGGCTCTTAAACTCATTGTAATTATTTAATTTTAATATTCCCCTTCAATAATCTCTTTCAGGAATTACATCCTTACCTCCTGTAGGTATTGGAATTTTCCTGGGAGGGATTATAATGAAAAAGTACAAAATGGGCATCATTGGAGCAACCAAGTTTTCTTTTACCATGTCATTTTTCGCCTATGCCATCAGTTTATTGCACTTTTTTGTTGGCTGTGAGAACTATGCGGTGGCAGGAATGACAGTGTCCTATGAAGGGTGAGTATAAAATGAAGGAGAGTGGCTTTTTCTGCATGGCAACAATAGTTCAAAAAATGTACTATAATGCCAAGACTAAAAGAGCAACATTCTTTTGCAATGCTTATGAGAAAGGAGACACTAACACATGTCACTGGGATAGATGTGTTGGTCAGCAGAGTGTCAGCCTGCCAAAGCCCAACACTGGTTAAAGACTAATTAGAAATTGCACCATTCCCAATGTAGGTTTGTTTGGCTGGGGGGGGGTGGGGTTTGTGCAGGGATGGTATTGCTATTTCACACAGTGCTATCTCTACACCAAAAGCAATTTTATACCAAAGTCTATTCAGTAAAAGGATGAAGAATATGTAACAGAGGGTACGGGTGGCATGTCCTGCATGGAGATGGAAACATCCTAGACTCTCAGCCTAAATGAAGCTTTTGTGTCTACTGAGGATGCTCTCTCCTCTCAGAGAGAACGTGGATTTAAAAGTTAGAGGCTATTTTCTTTTCTTGGATTGAAGATACCAGGACAGGGGACAGGGAACATCTGCCCAGGGGTCCCAGCAACACACTAGGATGTGGGTTGTCACTGCTCCACGTCCAACCCGCTCAGAGTATCTCATGGCTACTGGTATCCTGTCTGCATCTCACTGGAGACTTACCCTTAGTTCAATAACTTGTCACTACAGTTCATTTATCAAGCCATACTGATTCAGAGCTGAAAATGTGGGACTGGACAGGCAGGATTTTTATATTTGTTGGAACCTGAGGTGCAATTATTGCTGGACATGTACTCTGCAGTGTTTTCTCTAAGAATGTAAATAGTGGACCAGGGAATATGCTTAGTAAACATTGAGATGAAAGAGAAGGCATGCACATAAAGCTTGGTTAACCCAGAAAGGAGAAGCTGAGGAAAAACATCCCTCTTTATTACAGGTCCTAATACCCAAAGGATGTCTGAAATGAAAAGGATTCTCCATATTATCTAGGAAGAGATCAGCTAGACTATAAGGGAGGAGTACTTTTTAACTACGGAGACCAGGAAATCTAGTTTCTATCATTAGTGAATTTTACCAACAGCTAAAGATACACTTGATAAGACTGTGGTAACTGTTGTTATCTCTAAGTTCTTCTAGGGGGGAGCCTAGCTGACCTCTTACTCCTTTTTCTTTTCTGTTTACACCTGCCAGTAAAATCAGTAGCAATGCTTTATTTGTTTTAAAATCCCTTGTAATTTATTAATCACTTTAATGGCAGTGCAAGTAGGATGGAATTTCAAACAGATCAATACTGTAGAGACTCAGCTGTGAAAACTTATGTCCTGGACATATTTGGTGGGTTTCAGGACAGCAATACTGTCACACAGAAGAGATTACACTGGCCTCAGCACTGAAATAAAAATGTCTTACACTTGTCTGAACTTAACTTCCAAGCAAACCCATTCCGTACGATGAGAATGCCATATTTTCTGAGTGCAACTCTCACTGCAAATGTGCCTCCAACGTGTGGGATCCTGTGTGTGGAGACAATGGAATCACGTATGTTTCAGCGTGTCTGGCTGGGTGTGAGACTTCAGAGGGACATGGAAAGAACACAGTAAGACCCTGCTTCAGTTTCTGAGGTTTTCTACCAGCTTATTTGCCATGTAACAGGGATTTAGTAGTATAATGCACTTAGGGAAAGCCAAGGTTAGTGGGAAACAGCCAGAAAAGTATTTATTATTTCTGGCTACAAACAGCATGAGAGAGAGATTTCTCTGAGTTACTGCACATTAAGCAAAAAGCCCTAGCTCTTTCGTGTAGGTATTAACTTTCACCTTTTGTAGGTTGACCACAGGAGGGGGAAACAGACAAATCAAACTGGTTACATGTTGCTTGAAGGTTGTCCATGGTTTGCCTTTCATAAATCTCCTTTTGCTTGCCCTGAGGTTTTAACCAACAGTTGAAGTACACTAAGATAAGGGTAGTACCTTCCCTGATACTGATCATTGGTGTTGAAGTATGAAAAAACATTTAGGGGAAGGCATCTTGTTTCCTTCATGTGAGACTCTGGGATGTCAGGATACTGGGGTTTTTTTTCTGTGTGACTGATTTCTGCTTGGCACAGAGTGCTGGGGATAATGCCCAGAGTTCCAGAGAAGCTCCAGTTCATGATCTAAACTTTCACTGGACTATGCCATTCCCATGTTTTCTGATGCCAGAAGATACATATTGTGGAGCTGTGTCTTGTAATCAGTTTTCTCTCCAACAGAATCCTCATTGCATGAGCAGTGTCCTACCAAGCCTGCTTTGTGTCTTCCAGGTATTCCATAACTGCACATGTCTTCAAATCAGCAGTTCATGGACAGGAAACAACTCTGCCACCTTGGGGCAATGTCCAAAAAGTGAAGATTGTTCAATGAATTTTATTTATTATACAGTAATACAAGTCATAGGTGGCTTTTGTTACGCATTAGGAGGCACTCCAGCATACATGATTATGTTTAGGTAAGTAAACTAGCTGTGTACCGAAGGTGTAGGCTTTCCAACAAGGCTTTTAAAATCATGTGTATGTTTCTTTCCCTTAGGGAAAAAAATATAGTTTCTTGCAGTATGACTTGCTTACTTTAATGAGTTTTGCCATTTCTCATTTTACTGCTGTCTGCAAGTCAGTCCCAGTGTGTTGCCTCCAGCTACTGCAAAATGGTTTCTTTTAATGCTTATCAGGAACTGTAGTGATAGGAGAAGGATCAGTGGGTTGAAACTTAAAGAAGGGCAGTTTAGTTTAGATGTACAGAGGGAAATCATTACTGAGAGGATGGTGAGACACTGGAACAGGTTGGCCAGACAAGCTGTGCATGCCCCATTCCTGGAATTGTTCAAGGTCAAGCTAGATGGGGCTCTGAGCAACCTGGTCTAGTGGAAGGTGTCCTTTCCCATGGAATGAGGGGGTTGGAACTAAATGATATTTAAGATCCCTTCCAACCCAAACCATTCTATGATTCTACACTCAGGTCTTCCAGAATAGGTCCTTTTTCTCTGCTTGGATTTTATTACTGTATGGATTTTGAAAATGCCATGTATTTGTCAGGATTTCTGGATGTGTAAGGACATGGCAGAGGCTGGATATATAACGTACTCGAGATCAGTGCCCTTTTCTGATGCTTGGAGTGTGGTTCCCCATGGAACAGAGGGGCATATTAGCAGGGGGCTTTGTGCAGTCCAGGATGTGTCATTGTGCAGATGAATGTCATTCAAGCATAGAAAAATGCTGCATTAATCCTACTACTTGCAACTCTTTTGTCTGAGGGCAATAGAATATTTCTCATCAAGTGAGGGAAATGTATGCCTGAGAGTTAAAGTAGTTGGAAAGCCCATTTCAATAAAACCAAGATAAACTGTGATTATGACTTTAAAATTTCACTTTAATTATGCCTAATGAATGGATTTCTCCGAAGGTATGGGATAGAAATCTGTAGGTTGATTCACCTTTTTCATAACATTTAACATATTTTCAGCAGATGTAGGAAGCACCTTTCTTCCAAATCTTGGCTTTCTGTCAGTAAGTGTGTTAAATTCAGGGTAATTAACAGCAGTTTAATAGACATGTCTAAGCACTAGGTAGACCACAACACTTCATACTTATCCCTCTTTCTTTCAGGTGTGTTCAGCCAGAGTTCAAAGCTCTTGCAGTTGGTCTATACACACTCGTTATGAGAATGTTAGGTAAGAGAAATCGTTCTGACTAAATGAGATGTTTGTGCATATGGCTTTAAATGACTATCATTTGTAAATGAGATGTGTCCCAGAAATAGCTCTTAGATCCTGGGCTGCTCCTGAACATTCTGATTTTCCTGAAGATCCAATATTCAGTCAAGCAGAAGGGACTACTAGCTCGTGTGTATAATTTAGGCTCTGCATAGAAGAGGGAACTATGGATCAGTTTGGTGCTCCAAAGGCACATAAAAGCCTGCTCTTCCTCAGAGGAGCTCAGGATGCACTGGAAGCCAGAGCTGGCTCTCAAAGAAACCAATGTGCATGACTACAAGCCTGGCCAAAACCATCAGACCACATTTCACAGGGACTGATTTTCCCCAAGGCACGGAGACAGTGTCCCAGTTCAGTTATTCCGAAAAAGAAAAGGTAAAGCTCCCCACAGGCCCACCCACCTATTGCCACTGTTGCAGCATGTAACTCACCACTAATAAAACATAAAGCCGATTCCTAAAAAGATGTCCTTTCTTGTGACATTTTTGCTTGTCTCCTTGCAGCTGGGATTCCAGCACCAGTTTACTTCGGCGCAGTCATCGACAAGACCTGCTTGAAATGGGGGAGCACAAGCTGTGGGCAGCGAGGGGCTTGCAGGCTCTATGACTCCGTTGCTAACAGGTAAGGCAAGTTAGGGCACAGCTCTACAGAGAGACATGTTCGTTCTCTTACACTGTGGTAAGTGAGTCCACTGACCAAAAATTATGGTCAGATACTAACTCTGGACTCAAATTTAAGTCAGCCCAGAATTCCTGAAATTGAAAAATCTCAAGATCAAATGTTAAGCTCTCAGTTTTTAGTCCATGTTTATGTTGTGCAAGAGAAATTTAATATTCATGGCGGAGAGTTCGGAATTAATTTTGTATTTTTAATATCCTTTGAGCCAATTAAAAAGACCTAAGATGAGGACTTACTGTGAGGAAAAGTTACCCAAATTTACTTTATTTCCAGGTAGTTTGTTCATACTGGCAAGAATTTAAACTTTGTGCATTGGTCACATTTGAGAGAAAAGTCAATGAAAGAATACTGTACTGAGTAGCCGTAGGTGTTGGCTAAACCCAAACACTATCAGTCTTCAGGAGGAATATTCCAGAGGTTTTTTTCAGTTTTACTCAAGCCTTGGCTATTTCTGACCTGTTTTTTATTTTTATACACAATAGCCCACTTTGGTGACTTCAGTATATTTCTACCCTAAAAGGCCTAAGACCTTAAAGTGATTCAAAAGTCTTCCAAAACAAAGGGAAGTTGATGGAAGTTCTGCTTTGCAGCTCTCCTCATAAGCAGAAAAATATTATCACTTCTTTAAGAGAAGCTTTTGAAAAGAAAATGTCCAGTTTGTGGTACCACTCACTAATAATGAGTTTTAACATTTTTCCCTAAGCTTTTTTAATATATATGTGATCCTTAAAAGCCATTAAAGTGATCTACTTTAGTGTCTGAAAACTTCAGTGCCTTGCATTGTCTTCTGTGCTCTGTCCCACAGGTATGTCTTCCTTGGTTTGGCAGCAGTGTTAAGAGGTCCTTCTTACTTGGTTGGAATCATATTTTATATATTGATAAAGAAACACTTTCAAAATAAGAACTCCAAGCCTATAGAGAATGGACAAGAAGATGTTTCCATGAATAAAGAAGATAACTGCAAGATCAAACAGCACTTGCCAGGTTCTCCTGATCCGGAGAATGAATCCTCTATATAGAAAGCAATTTAGACCAGTGACATCTTATCAGGTCAGCTTCTTTTAGAAACAACATTCACAATGTTATGGGTAATTAAATAATAAATAATAACACTTATCAGAAAGTATAAATAACAGCAAACTTGCGATCAACAACAATAAACACTAACAAACAAGTATGAAATTGGCTTATGTGTACCTGATTTAACAAACAGAACAAGTTACATGAACTGAACCAAATTCTCAATAGATAAAGAAAAGCCTCCCTTGGCGTTTCCGATAGAGCCAGTCAGATATTTTTGGTGGGATCAAAAAGAAATGCTGCCAGAACATCCATATTGCCAAAGGCCCACATAAGGGGATGTTGATGCTGTATGCACATCCATGCAGTAGACTGACATAGGAATGGCAAGCTCAAGGTGAAGTGCAGCATTCTGAATATATCAAATTCAGTCAAAATTCACAGCAAAACCAAAGCATTTAAGAAAAACATTTCCAGCTCATCTAAATAAATCATTGCAACCATTTCCCGGATTGGCAAAGGCAGTATTTTTCCAAGCAGCATTTTATCTTGGCTCAGCTGAAAAGGTTATACCTACTTAATACTACAAACAGGTTGTCATAAAGGAAATAATTGCTTTTAAAATTCTCAGATTTGTAGAATTTTATTACGAACTATTTTCATTTTAGTTAAGTGATTATGAAACATAAGAAATACTCTGAATTTGGCAGTAGTGCTGTTTTCCAAGGAAAATACATGCACGTGTTGGTGGCTGTGTTGCTGTGCCAGGCAGTGCCCGGCAGAGGACACTCAAACGACAGCATTACCCCTGTGACTATTGCAACTATGGGCACGTTCGTCTTGTTCGGTCTCTGTTATTCTGGGAGAACTTCATCATCAGGCAGGCAAAACACCCACATGTGGTTCCATACGCTGTAAAATTTCCTCAGCATGAGCCTTTACCTCGTATATTCAAAGCTGCTTTTGTGTTGGTTTGCGTTCATCGTGTTTGCATCACTGGGAGCTTGACAACTTGTTAGTACTTTTAATAAAAACGTGTGTACCTGCGTTTCATTTCACAGCAGGGATTGAACTGGATGGCTGATACTTTAAAATGGATGCTCAAGGCTCAGTGGGGTATGGTTAATAGACATGTTAGATTAAAAAAAATCTATATTGAACAAAACACCAAATTGTTCTGAAATAAGTGTTGTCTGTCATGACAGTCACTTGGCAGTGATTGCAGCAGCTGAAGGGAAAAGAATGAGACTTTTTTCCCAAATGAAGTGATATTTACTCAAGGCAGAGATTCTCCATCCATCAAAACTATAGAAGTCCTTCATTCTTCTTTAGCCTGGAGAAGAGGAGGCTCAGGGAAGACCTTATTGCTCTCCACAACTCCTGAAAGGAGGTTGTAGCCAGGTGGGGGCTGCCTCTTCTCCCAGGCAATAAGTGACAGAGCTTGAGGAAATGGCCTCAAGCTGTGCCAGGAGAGCTTCAGCTTGGCCTTTAGGAAGAATTTCTCATGGAAAGGGTGCTCAGGTACTGGAATGGGTTGCCCAGGGAAGTGGTGAAATTGCCATCCCTAAAGGTGTTCAAGAAACGACCAAACACAGCACTTAGTGCTATGGCTTAGTCGATAGGGTGGTGATTGGTCAAAAGTTGGACTTGATGCTCTTGGAGATCTTTTCCAACCTAAATGATCCTGTGATTCTAAAGCTGATCTAGTCTTGTCTTACAACTGTGTCTGCAAATGCTTCGACATATTCAGATACAGCCATAGGAAAAACCTGTGGGACATAAAGAAATGAACAACCTTAACTAACTGGTGAACTTGGGAGTGAGTTTTGGCAGGGACAGTAACTACAACTCTGTAATTCTGTTTCTATTTCAGCTGCTTTGTTCAGATGGTATTTTATTAACACATCTTGGTGCATGTGTAACTTCCTACAGTGTCTTAAAAGACAGGGGTCTGGATGAGATATTTGTAATCGAAAATCTGTAACCTTTGAAAGCATATTTAATGTGACAAAACCTATCAGGTTTGACTGAAAACAAGAGTTAATTCCAAATGACAGACTATGAGAATTATGCACAAGGAATCAACAGTATCAGAAAAAGGGTGTTATGGCCTGTAGCAAATTTAGGAAGCTGTTACTCCAGGCTAATGAGATTAAGGAGGTGTGAATATACTGGCATCTTCGGCTATAGAGAGGAAAGCTGACACAAGAAGGTCATAACCTGCTTCTCAAGGGGATTTTCCCCTTTCTTGTGGAAAAACAAGAAGAAATAATGGTGACTGCTGCCACACATGTTCAGTAGAGATTTAAAATAAACTAGAGAGAGAATTTTGAGCGTCTTTACAGTTCTGGGAGGAAAGCTTAGATACTTTTTTCATTGTTTTTGAGAACAATTACTCAGTGGAAAGATGTGCATGAATGTGTTTCAGCAATAACCTCTCACTGCAGCCACAATATTTACACATTGACTAAATAAAATTAAAAGTCTACATCTACTGTTTTATCCACCTGCTGTAAATATATCCATTTGCTTAACTCTTTGGAGAAGCAGGTTGAAATAGGTGAATTTGTTAATTTGCTAGAATCAAACTGAGAAGAGTTATGTTGTAATTATTCTCATGTGTATATTG
>JAWWTY010000037.1:72084134-72192121 GCA_035222235.1 Margarornis squamiger
TTTTTATTTTTAATAACCAATTTTTTTCCCTTTAATTAAATAAATAAAAATTAATTAAATAAAACTAGGCTTAGCTCTTCGCTGATCGCCTATAACAAGGTCATGTTTGTTCAGCTCCCTTCCTTTACCTATTGGAGTTTTGAACATTAGGAGCAGTGCTTCTAAGCCCTAAAAGGCAGAGTTTGCAGTTCACAAAGCTGGAAGTTCTTGCAGCAATTGGGTGTGTGTTTTCTTTTTGTGCTTTTTGTGTGTGGTTTTGTTAGGTTTTTCTTTTTCATGGGTAGGTGGGGTTTCTTGGCAAAGAGTGTGAGGAAAAAAAAAAAGATTTAATTTATCTCACTTAAAATAACTCCGCCTGGCCCTTCTTCATATTGCTGGTGCATGTGTAACTTCTGTCTTAAAAGACAAGCCAAGCCAGGTGAGAGCCCTGCAGGGAGGCCTCAGCAGCAGCACAGGAAACTCTCAGACACCCAGAATGGGAGTTTACCAGCAACAGAGGTTTCTTGCAAACATAAAGCTCTGAGCTTCGTAGAAGAGCATGAAAAGGGTGAGAAATGGCAATGCTCTTTCAGAGTAGAATGGATGCAAACAAGGAAAAGGAAAAGCTGAAACCATTTGTGCAATGAGCTCTGGGAGAGCAAGTGTGAATAAAAACTTCGATGAAATGTTCAAGAAGTTATCTTTCCCCCTTAAAAGAAACACAGAAAAGGTGACATGCTATGAACTGCAAAGTAAATTTACTATGTCCAGTGCATGCACCATGGGTGAGAGAAAAAACATGCATAAAAGAAGAAAAGCCTTTCCTCTCTTGCTACTTTCTGTGCCTAAAGCAGGCCAGGGAATTATTTTTGTCCTTTCTATTAGTGCACAGGAAGATAACTGTATTGAATCTTTCCCACTTATCAAAAAGTACCTGATGTTCACAATCAATGCAGGAATACTTCTGGAGCTAAACAGGCTTTACGTAAAGTGGGGCTTTGTTTGGTTTTTTTTCTGTTTGTTGGTTTGGTTTGGTTTTTAGTTTTTTTTCTTTTTAGTATCTCCACTTCAAGACAAATCTGAAACGTAAAAAATAATGTGGTTTTCCAAGTCTGTGCAGCGCCATGAGCTTTATGTCTGAGTCAATGCAAAGCACAAAGAAGGGCTCCTTCAGTTTTTAAGTGGTGTATACCACCCCATGAACGTTACTGAAGTTTTATTCTGGAGCAGGATCTACAGGCAATAAAATGCATCACAAACATATGACAGAGAGACAAAAAAAATCTCTGTTTTGGTGACAGGTTGTCTACTGGTGCAAATCCATCAGCTGTAAATAACTTGACTTACCTGTTCAAACTCCTTAGTGCTTCTCTGAATCAGTGTTAAAAATTATGTCTTCCTTCTTCAAGTCAGAATTTATAAAATTAATTTCTTGGCAAAATGGCCATTTGTAACACATTGTATCCAATGCAGCATAACTACAGAACTGAATTTAGTTTTAAACATATATATTTTCCTTTTCATTGAAATTCTTAGAATTTAAAAAATGACATTAATTTAACATATCAGTATGAAATAGGAAATATCTAGGATCCCCTGGAGTTCTGTGCAGGCCCAACCTGTCAGATAAGGGTCACAGCCCTGACCAGGGATGGACCACTGATATGTTCAACTTCCTTCAAGGGTAAATGTCTTATGTGCAGTCAGATCTCTCAAGCCTTTCAAAAAGTAAATGACAATTTTTTTAGCTGCATTCATCTGAAATCTTAGCAGTTATTGATTATTTTTAAAAGATACCTGCAGTAATAGCACTAGTTAGTTTTCTTGGTGTTCCTTCTCATGCATACTTTCTGGAATTCCTTACTTACACACACACTAAGTACCTGCAAGTATTTACTTGCAAAAGCTTCTTAGTTTCCAATTATTCATACTATTCTTTTTTCTTTCTTTCTTTCTTCTTGAAAACAGATTTTGAAGAATTCAATAGCTGACTCATTTCTGAATCATCATTAATTTCAGCCCACTAGTCTTTTTTTAATCCTCATTTTAATACATGGGATTTAAAGTTGTTTGTTGTTTTCATTGATTTCAGGAATGCATTGAGTTGGCTAAAAAGAGGCATTATGGATTGTAAGAAATACTTTTGCCATCCAGGTCTCATAAATGCCCTTATTCCAGGCCTGTTTGACAAATCCTCCTGGGATATAAGAATTCAACAGCTAGTTCTTAAGGTCATCCCAGCATTAGCAGGTCTGGAAGACCTGCCATTGGGTGAGTTGTCATTACCTCTGTATCCATGATGCTACTGGAGAAGGGATGCACTTTGCAGTCAATTTGAACTTGCAATAAATGTCTATATTGGCATTCATTGGCATTCACTGGAAAGCAACAGCAAGCAATGGATTGAGCAAGTGTGCTCCTGCTGATTCTATAAAACTTTGAGGCGGCTGAAGGTTTCAATGAATGAAAAACTGCAGAACAAAATTGCCCTAGCAGCGGGTACCTATGGAAGGATGGATGGGCAAACATCCAAAATCTCAATAAAAATGTGTCAAATGAATGTGTTACCTAAATGCTTTTATGTCCTGAACCAGATGAATTGGTGACAAGTTATCAGAATACAGTGCAGAGAGGACACAAGGGAAGTCTTTGCAAGACTTGTTATTTTGAAATTTTAATTAAGAGGGAAAAGAAAAAAGATATGGAAAGACTAGGAACAGGATTGATTACAGTAACCAGACCAAACTGGTCCAACACCTGGTATTAACAACAAAAATCTGCAAATAATCCAGCCCAGTTGATCCCAGAAAAGGGGACCTCTGGCTAGGGAATGCATGCAGGGCTAGGATTGTTTTGTTGATGCTGGAGTGAGTCCCTGTGCTGTGCAATTTGAAATTGAAAGAGAAAATACCGTTAAGGGATTACTCCCCTACTTGCAATCACCTCTTTCCAAGTTGCTGCAACTCGCCCTCTACAGTGAGAGTTCAATGCCCAGCATTAACTATTTGTGTTTCTTTTTGGCTCCTCAGTTTTTCTTTTCTGGGATCCACAGAAACAAATGGAAGTCATGGTATTTCCACCACACATTCCATCAGGTGTTAGTTCAGTCTCCATCAACACTAGGGAGGCAGAGGAAAACAGAGGAAAACTGAGCTGGAAGTAACTATTATATTACACATTAACATTTGAATGATCTGACATGAGAAGTGCTCTTTATCTTCCAAAATTTTGCTAGAGGATCTGTTATCCTCACACATGAACTCAAGGGAGTAATTTTTTTGTCACATTGAAGCTGAACAGACTGTCTTGGAGCTTGGGATGTCTGCATTCACTTCCTTACTCTGTTACAGTCTTATTTCTTTGGTCAAGGAATACAGACTTGGGAATCCTAGGTAAAATAGCATTTTCACAAGCACTTACAAACCAAGTTTACAAGCCAAACTTCTAAGTCAAAATTTTGTCTCTCAGCTTACTTTATAATGGCATCCTAATGGATGCAAGGTCCAAAAAATCATGTTCAATTATGAAACAAGGTCATGACAGTGCTTTAAAAACTTCCATTTGAATGAGCAGAGTGACAGTAATGATACAGGAAAGGAAGTGCTTCTGGAAACACTTCCTGTTCTAGAGATACAGCTTCAAAAATGAGGATGTTTTGTTCTTTATTAACAGTTACTGAGTTTTCTCCTCATTATGAATGAGCTTTCCATACCTAGAAAATCAAATTATTGAGCATTTTGGGAACATTATTTTATCTGAAGTCACCACATTTTCATTTCTTGATACAAGAGTAATTTTCGCCTGGAGATAACCATTGTGCCCCTGGAAGTTTAGCTTTAATTCATTTACCTTCAAATGACAGTAGTTATGAGCACATCTTTGCCTTCCAGTTTTCAGCACAGGGGTTTGGCTTTCAGTCCACATATTTTCCCAGAAACCGCCGTGGGGTTGTACAGCCTGTGCAAAAGTATCTTCTTCAGCACTATAGCAGGTGGCAGGTGGGTTCAGTAGGATCACAGCTCACTCAGCTGTAATCATGCCTTTGACTGCATTGTCAACTTCCGCTTTTTTGTATATTGGTTTATAACTTTATGATCAAACCATCTGTCCAATCAAAATAAGGTCATGCAATTAGCAGGTTAAAGCAAAGAGAAGACTGGAATAGTCAAGGTTGGGTCATTATCTTCAGAGGGGCTGAACCTGTTCGTCTGCTGGCTCTGAAATGACACTTAAAAAAACCCTGAAAATTAAAAGCTAAAATGTTTTTGAGGAGTCCTGATTTTAAACCTAAAATTTTTACCGAAATTACCTGAAGTAGGACACCCAAAAATGAAACTCTTCCTCTAAACTCGTTATCATCATTGGAATATGCAGATCTATACTTTTAAGCACTGATGAGAAACTTTTTCACAGTCTCCTATAGCCATATTTATCCAATTCTTCCCTTCTTTTGCAATTTTATTCATGTGCTGACGTGTTCCTCTCTGCAAACCAAGTATCCTGATGAGCCATTCTCCAACTGATATATTATATTTGGCCATTATGATCTTGTATGAGTCATACCTTCTGCTGGTTATGAAGAGTAAAATTCTATATAGAAATCTCTCTATCTGTTACATTTCAGAGATGGTTTTCTCACCTGTGTACCTGCAGCTTCAAAAGAAATGCTGAAGCAATCAATACAGGAAACCTGGCAGGACCCCTTCAATGTTTCAGACCACATCATCATTAACATTACTATGACCTGTTATTAATACTGGAGTCATATTTCAGGTTTCATTGGCCTTGCCAGTTAAGCCAGAACTTAAGCACAAACTCTGTGATCATGTACATTGCTCACATAGATTGGCCCTTGCTCTAGTCTGGGAAGAGACCAAGGGTGTCTGGCTCCTGGGGAAGGAAATGTCAGCAGAGATGGGGCCACCTCACACTGGAGCTTTGCTCTGCAAGGCCATGCAGACACAACCAGCTCCAGCTGTGGCTCACAGCTGTGGCAGCCCATGGGATGCAAGGAAGAGGACCAGCAGGTTCAGACAGAGTTGTGGTGTCCTACTGTTCACCCTGAATCAGGGCCCTACGCTCCATGGGGTTTGTAGGTAACAGGAGCACTCGTTCCTTTATGCAGCACAACTCCCACTGGGAAACATGAAACTCTTCTGATGATTTCTTACCTGGTGATTTTAGAGAAGAAAGTGCTGCAATTTTTATATAAATGCCTTGTAGTGCAACACAGCTGAGGAGATGAATTACTTAGGTTTAACAGTCACTGACTCAGAATGTCTCTGGTTTAAGATGCAGACTTGTTATAATAATTTTAGAAAGACTTCTCAGGTGTTTTCTCCTGCATCTTATAATTATTTTTCTGATGGAATCTTTGAGATTCCATGAGAATACTCTGTCTCCACCTGTACTTCTCTTGTAAAAATTATGGTATTGCCACCCTTTTAAGTTTATTCTGCTGACCTGCCAAAATCTGCTGACCTGTTTTTTCCTAGTAGTCTTAATCACTGAAGACTTATTCCTTAGTTTTTCACTAGAAGTGGTGATCACATTACAGCACGTTTAGAAGACCTAACTTAAAAAACAGTACTCCAGTCCCACTGGAAAACAATCCCAGGCTTTCTGCTGCCAGACCCATGCCAAAACCATTAAGCTATTTGCCAGAGATGCCCAAAAAGCAGTGTGTGCCCAACAGGTGGGCCAGGCAGGAGCATTCCCGGCACAGGACAGGGGTGGGTGGCTGTGTGGGAAGCTCTTGCTTAACCATCAGCTTCAACCTCTCAGGCATTCCAGTCTTTCTGGGTGTCTCCTTTCCTCCACCTACACCGATGGCAGATAACCCTCCACCTCAAGGGGCTCATGCCATGCAGGAGAGACGAGTTCCAGGAATAGAAGTAGGGCCATAAATACCGTGGCTGGTCTCAGATGAGACCAAATTTACCACATATCCAATGCGCAACCTGTCTGAAACCACACAATAACTCTACTGGGCTGCATTTGGCTGGCTTTAAAAGCTCCTGATTGCACAAGGGAGAAACTGTGTCCCCACTTTCTTAACGTGAGTCTGAAATACAGGGTTTTCAGACCTGAGCTAAGGGCTGCCATCTCCTTCAGGTGGTTACTGGGAGGGCTCGAGGGTCCACCCTATCCCTAATGGAGACCTGGGCAGAGAGGTGGGCAAACACCTCAGGACACAAAGAGCAGGCATGGATGTTCCCCCTGGCCACTCTTTCCTCTTAGCAAACAAGTCATTTACCTTCTCTGAAAAGCAGTCTCTGACCTTACAGACCATTTTCATATTAGTGCAGAGGGATGTCATGGAAGAGTCTGCTCAAAATTAAGGTCCACCTGCAGAAAGATTTTTTTTTTTGTTTTTTGACTCTTGAACAACTTGAACTATGAATTTTTTTATGTTTTAGTAGTTCAGAATAAAAGATGCACTAATTAGAAAACAAGAGATACAAGTAACACTGGAGAAAAAACCCCCACGTGATTCAGATCTGTATAAACAGTTTCATCTAGAAAGTATTTTAACCATATTCCAAACTACAGGTAAGCAAAACAACAATATGGATGCTGGTAGACTAAATCTAACATTAACTTTCTCCTGTATTATAAAAACATTTGAAAGGCTTTAAATTTGAGTTGACAGCCTGAAGGATTTTCTGTTTATTCTGCAACAGCTAGTACTCTATTCCCAACTTATTTTTGTGCCAGGATAGACAGGGATTGTTGATAATGGGGACACAAAACCCGTAGGAGGGCTTGGTCTTTGTACAGTACATGATCCTAATGCATACAGAAAAGTGTGGGTTTAGAAATGCTGGTGTTTTTTTTCTCTTTGATAAAAAACTAGAAAACATAATAAAAACAGATAGTCATAGGTCATTATGTCTGCCTGATTATATATCTAAAAGCAAAGAAATGCCAAATAGCTGAGCTGTCTTCTGTCTTCTGTAGTTATTCTGACAGAAGGACTTTGATAATGCCATTAAAGGGCTTTTGATAGCCTCAAACAAGAGTTGGGTAAACACAAGGCTCCTGCCCTTAAACCTCCCACAGTATGATGGAAATTCACTGCTTTTTCTATTTGTTCATTGATTTCAGTGAAATTACCATGATTTGTGGCCCACCAAGTTGTCTGTAATGCTCCCGAAACTACCTGGCTTGTTATCTGTATTCAAAAGCATGCCTGGCTTGGTGTAGTTGCAAATTTGCTTCCAAAATATCTTTCCTGGTTAACAATTTCTCTTACCAACTTAGAAGACAACAGGTTTCTCTCCCTTCCTGGAGGATTTTCCAAGTGATGAAGCTCAGAGATGTCAGAGCATACTGACACAGCTATCACACAGGACAGACACATCAGTTTTGGTCCTAGAGTCAGTAATGTGGCTTTGCAGTCAAACCAGAGCCACAAGGGCCCCTCTGCCTCTCAGTTAAGTGAAAGGTTCCCATTGGAGCAGGAGGAATTAGAAAGGAGAATGTCTTTACTTCTCTATTGTGAGAATCAAGGAAATAAAAAGCTTCTGGAAAATGCCACTTGGTAGACCACTGGTTTCAGTTTTTTCAATTCTGTGCTTAGCTGCTTGTTAAAGAACAAATTATTCCCTTGGAGAAACTTCTGCCTGCTGTTCACAGGAGAGTTCTTACCCTTGCACTCAAGAAAGAGTATATGCTGGAAACAGGGGAATGATACAGCCTTGGAGTTGGCAGGAGCCAGAGACTCATTTAATACCCCCTGTGGCAGCACTTTGTGCTGTTATTGATCTGGGACTGTTATGAAGAATGATGTTAATTCTTATTTGTTTGAAAAATCTCACTTTACTAAGTTGCATCTGGGGTAGATATCTGGACATTAATCATCCAATCTGACCAGAATCTCATTTCAAGTCTGACATCAATTATAAGCATACTTTTGATAAAACATTACTTTCTGAGAAAATCAAGATGATCTCATAAAAAAAAAAAAAAAAGAAAAACAGTAATATAAAATAAATTTTAAAAAAAGTGTACAGAAATAAATACCCAAACAACAGAAGTAAAAGGGAAATGATGTTAGTATGAGTCACCTGACTGAGTCTATATGTCTAGCACAGATCAGGAGTGTTTCTAGAACTGCCAGTGTGTTTATTCAATGTTAAAACACTGTTTACAGAAGGAGAATGACACACCATGACTTTCTCTGTGTACAATTCCCAGAATTTCTGGAACTTTGATTTTTCTTTAATTATTTCCAGATCTAGATGCCCTACTGATATTGTATGTATTACAGAAGCTTTCATTTCACCCCTTGTAATACACAGAGCTTGTCCACATCTGCAATTTATAATCAGAGCTGTAATTATAAAAGACAACATCTAAATCTGCTGATCATTGCCCTTAAGTAATTAAATGCAAACAACTCCATCCCCAATACCAGGATATGAAGAACTTCGTTGCAGTGAGTACCTCATAAACCCTTTTCCCATCCCTGTTCTTGCACTTACATGGGCCAGATGGTAGAAGAAAGGTCAGAAAAGCATTTAACATGGGGAATCCTCCTTCTTAGCCCTCCATCTGCTCTTTTCTCAAATAAAGTGTGGGAGATTATATTACTGCAGTGTTCTATTCCATGTCCCAAGGAAGTTTAAGATTAGAAAAGATATCTTGTTCCCTAGTTTCAGTCTTATGCAGGGAGCAGAGATACCCTCCAGAAAACAAAGCAAAGTGGCTGTGATGATGAAGGCAAAACCTACAGTGATCTTACTAGGCAGGTTTGCTCCTACTGCAAAGGCACATCGTGAGGGCTGCAACAAAATATCACAGTTCAAGTATTTTTGGAGACTTCTTTTTTTCTCAGTAATAATTGTTGGAAGCATCTGTTAGCGAATTTTCCCTCTGGACAAGGCTGCCTTGGAAAGTCATGCATTGACAAGTGTTTGGTACCGTATTTCAAGGTTTCCTTAAACAAGGAAGAAAATCCATATAGACATGGTATAAACACAGTGGTCATTAGGATAAAAACATCTCCCCTTCCCTACACACACAGACACAAAAAATAATCAAAGAAACTTAACCACCTATCATTTTATTGCATCTGTTCAGAGTAATTTTGCTTAAACCCATTACTGAGATGTGCTGCAAAATTAATACACCACTTTTTTCATTTGCTTCCCACTTTTGACTGTTTAACATTTTCAAGCCAAGCCCTGTAGGACAGGGCAAGAGGACTTGAAAGAAAGTCAAATGAAAATTGTCAAAAGAGCTTGTTGTGGTTTTCTTCTTTTTAATTTTTCAATCAAAATCTAATTTAGGACACTTGCAAAATTTTGGCTTGTCCTACTGTTGGTCTAGAAAGGGATAAGAGCATGGAAGAGTTCCCCAAAATTTTGTACACTTTTTCCCCTTATTGCTTTTTCAGGTGAGGAAAGGAAGAGGCTAGGGTAAAGCAAATAAAAAGTCAATGTTTCAAAGACATTTCTTTGAACTCCCAAAATGTAAACTAGCTGCTGAAGTCAGCAATTAGACTCCTTTTGTGCCCAGAAAAACTGAAGCATAGGCAGAAGAGACCTTCTTTCTTTTTTACATACAAGTTTCCTCACTTTCCTCTGAGGTTCTTGCACCAGGAAGAATGTCTTTTTTGTTGGCAGTGTCTAGATCTTTGCTGGTTGATCTTTCTGTATTTTTAATATCTGTCATGTCTTTGTCATCTGGTTTGAAGTGTTTCATTATTAAAACAGAGAGCACTATGTATAAGAGACAGCATCCTGCCCGTAGTCCGGCAATGAGGCCGAGATAGACGTTTCTAGGGGGAGAAAAAGGGACAGAATACGTATATATTAATAAAGCTTGCCAATTTCGTGTGGAACCAAGTAAGATACAAATTGCAGTTTGACAAAACTATCCATTCTCAGTCAGGTATTGCTTCACATTTTAAAATGAGAAATAACAGGCAGAACAAATGACCTCATAACATTAACCCCAGGCAGGTTCTAATCAGGTCCTGCTTCCAGCAGAAATGCCTGGAGTGTGCTCCCATTCAGAAGATTATATTTTAGGGCGGGGACAAGAGGAGCTGCACCAGCTGGGGCTTTTTGCCTGTTGTCCCAGTCTTCCCCCAGCTCCTCACTGGCACACTTGGTGCTCCTGGCCACAGTTCTCCATGCACCATCTATTTGGGTCCTCCCTCGAAGTGGATTTTGTGAGGTGTCTTATACAATATGAAGTAAATAAATGAGGCATGTGGAAGAGCATCTTCAGTGCTACACTTACTCCACAGATTTTCAGTCTTCCAAGGGGTCACAGAGTTATTCAGTGCACTTACTGTATTATTCAGTGAAAGTTTCAATAAAAGAACAAATTCTAGCAACTTCAGGAAGTGTACTGCCATTATATATGCCAGATTGAATCAAATTTTTTAGCTTATTTGATCTATTAATGTCTACTCAAATAAGGAGCATTGGTGCTGTTAGCATCCTAATCAGACAGTAGACACAAGGAAAGAAAACCTTGGTCCTTTCTGCCCAAAGCTGCCTTCAGAAACCAAATTCCCAATCCCTTAATGAAGATTCAGCTTACCTGAATTCTTTTGTGTCATACACACGGCAAGATCCAGATCCCCCACAGCTTTTTGTCCCCCATTTCAAGCAGGTCTTGTCTATCAAGGCACCAAAATAAATAGGGGCTGGGAGTCCTCCTGCAAAGAAAATTTTTATTACATGGTCTCAGGCATGAAGAGCTCATAATTTAATATCATGTACAGAAATGAGGAAATGAATTTCAGGGTTTCTGAATTATGGCTGCATAAAATGGGACTAAACATTCAGCTCCAGCTTTGAGATTCAAAGATGTGTGAAAATATTTAAGCAAGTGCCTACAGGGAGTTGAAATGATGAGGGATTATAGCTTAATTGTATTCAGTGATGGAAATGTTAGCAATTCACTTTAATGGCATTTTTATTAGAAGAATTATTCTGTTGTTTAAAAAAATAATATAACCAATATTTCTTTTGCAGTACCCCGTGTGGATTTACATGCCAAGACATATTAATATTCCTGTATACTAATGTATCTATTCAGGTATCTTACAACAGTTTGCCATTAAAAATGTTTAGTGGAGTGCACTTGCTCAAAAGTAACTAGGTAATCAGTGTATTACTTGTATAGTACTGAAAGAATTCCTTTTAGACAGTCATAATGTTTTAATATGATCAGTAAACTGTTTGAGGGATAACGTGCAATTTTGTGAAGCAAACTGCTTCATAAAAGCAGAAGATTGATTCTCTGCACCATTCTGCTAAAATACAGACATTAGGAAAGAGATCCAGATGAGTACTTGGGCTTGTGTGCAAGGGTGAGATTTCAAAAATCAGCAAAAAAGGGAAGATTTGCTCGAGGCTGGGTAGGCCACATTTCTGAATACTTGACCAATTATTTATTGCAGATAAACCCAAGAAGCAAAATATTTGAAAGACTACAGGGGAGCTTTAAGTGAATAATGGTCAGCAACAGAGAGCATAGGTGTTAAGGATATGCAGACTGACAAGTTCAGGTACTTGTGTATACAAATCAAAAAATGAACACCAAAAGTACAGTGAAATCTCCTTCCCTTGTCTGATTTCTTTGCTGTGTAGAAAAAAATTTCTAATGAGATAATCATAATATGGAAAACATATCAGAAAAATGTAACAAGCTTCTCCAAACACTTTGAAATGCATAGTCTGATTACAAGGAAAAATTCTGGAAAATTTCTTTTGTTCTCATCTGGAGCAAGGGCATTGCACTGGCTAGCTTTGGTCTATCTCCTTGAGTACCCACTTGAATTCCACAAAGAAATGAAGTTTTACCTAGTACTCTACCACCCAAAGTTTCAATCCCAACAGCAAAGGATTTCAGGTCTGGTGAAACAGATCTAGAAAGCAAATAAAAATAGTACATTGTCTTTAGGATCAAGGAATGTAGCTATAGCCATGCAATGAACATCTGCACATGCCCCATTGCAAGAGTACTGTGGCTTACCTAACAGAGCCCACTCAAACCCTAACTGAAAACATTCACCAAAGTTAATGTTCAGATGCAGTTGCCTTCCATGGATGAACTCTCATTGAAATAAATGGGACAATCTACAAAAACTGATCTTGAACCCAAGAAAAACAGGTTGCAAAGACTTTTGAGAGATGATGCACAGGAATATTATAGTGATACAGCTAAAACTAGACAGTTCATGTCCACAAGATAAGCTCCAAGAAGCTGCCTTGTTTTAGAAGGGGCTTTAGATGTGCAGTGATGACCAGAGGGAACAAGGGTGTGCAGTCCTTGCTAGCTGCATGCAGGTTAAACCCACTTCTGCCTTCAGCAGTTTACACAGAGACAGAAAATGTGAGTTACTTGGCTACAAAAGCATCTCATTCCTGGAAAACAGCCTGTGTCCATCAGGTGAAGTGGAAGAACTGACTGGAGTACTGAGCTGGCACAGGCGCAGGAGGGAGCCTTGCTGTGGCCAGCCTGCTCCCTGAACTGGAGTTTATACATCACTGTCCCATCTCTTCAGCATTAACATGAAAGGCTTCTCATTATGTGCATTAATGTTCTGCAAACAGACAGCAAAAAGAGCCTTGTCCCTAACCAGGCATGTGCTAAGAGTGGCTACATTTAGAAATACTGCAGAAGGATAAGCAGCTCAGCCAAGTTGTCTGGTCATGGGCACTGACCTCTGGGGATTGCAATCAACCTGAAAGAAACTTCCATGTGAAAGACACAGAACACTGTCTTTTCTTCTGAGCGTAAAATAGCAGTGCTGCTTTCCAGCTGAAGGAATCAAAGTTTAAAAAATATTGCCACTGACATAATTCTATCAGTTGACAAAAAAAAATGGGAGTATCAGACTTCTCACAACACAGAGGATATTGTGAGGCCACTAAGTTTAACAAAGGTGAATGTTTTTCTCCTGAGTAATGTGAACAGCATAGTCACCTTGGATATGGCTCGGCACTGCATCTTATTTCAAGTTCAGTGCTCTGTTAAAAATATCCCTCTCACTGGAAATGAAAACTAACACTCAGGATCAGCATAATGCCCACCCATTTCATCACCAAAGTATCTCCTCAGCTTCAAATTGGAATTAAATTGTTGCATAGACATTTTGCTGTGCCTCTGAACAGAGGTGGATTTCAGAGTACAGGCAAATCCCAGGGGTCCGATTTGATCAGCCAGCCATTCCCGAGAGCAGGAATGAAATAGTAGATACTATATTCTTTCTCTTTCCCCAAGCTTTATGGTCAAGATAAGGTAAAGTATTTCACCTAAACATAATCATGTATGTAGGAGTGCCTCCTAAGGCTAAAATAAATGCACATGCAGTCTGTAATGCTAAAAAATAGGGAAAAGTTTTGGTACAGCTTTCTCTTTGGCATTGTCCCAAAACTGCAGAGGAATTTCCAAGCCCGTGCCCTTGTCCTTCCACACAGCTGCAATTGTGAAACACCTGAAAGGAGAAGATGAGAAGAATAATTTATTTATTCAGAATTCAGTGGCAAAAAACCCCAAACTATTTTAGTAGCTAGATTTTTCACTCCCCATAACAGCCAGGCTGTTGTTCATGCTGAAAGAGCCCCCCTAATCGTCTTTGCAGACTGACGGCCAGGTTCATTGGTATGCTCCAGCCACTCTGAGCTGCTCCAGAGAGAGCAACTCTGACTCTAGTTTCAGCCATGCCACTGCTAGAACAGAAGGTGCTCTGTGTATGTTTAAAATGGGTCAAAGCTGAAAAAATCAGACATGAACTGTTACCCAGGCATTCTGCTCAGGTACCCTAGGAAGCAGATGAGTAACAACAAAAAAGAATACAGATGTGGATCCAACAATGCAATCAAACCTATCTATCATTTTATATCTAGAACAGCATCGGCTGAGAGTGACTTTGAAGTTAGCCAGAGACATGGGTTTGGAAGCCAATTTTCCTGAAGTGAAGCAAGAGAACGTAAGAGTGCATAAGCCTGAAAATGTTGCTCATCTTTTTCAGTATTGTTACATGAAGACAATTTTGCTTCTGCCAGAAGACATGGTCATTTGCACACACTTCTGCTGCAAACATACTGATTTTAATGGTCTTGCCCAGATAGGATTGCTTGAAGTTCTGCAAACAGCTTTGCTGCAGACACATTGACCAAAATAGCCAGTTATATATTTACAGGATCTCTTAGCTGTACAGTTTAGTGTTATGACTTGCTTTTCTGAGTTATGGCAGCTCAGGGGAGCACACAACTCCAGTATGATCTGTAACAGCTTGTAAAACCAGCACTCAGAAGTTTATACAGGTCTGCTGCATGTGAGTTGACACCACAGGAGTTGGCTACTATAACAACCAGACTAGCAATAGTCACCTAAAGCAAACTCCTCTTAGTTATGTTGATCTACTGAAAAACTGAAGGCAAAGTTTATGGTCATCTTGCTGAGAAGATAATAAATTTTAAACAGTTTAAATAAAAGCATTCAAGAAATGTAAGCTTAAAGTCTTGAGTTTTCATGTCTTTTCTGAACAGCTCACTTACCCCAAATCTTTTAAAAACCATCCCTGCAAGTTTGCATTCGGTTTTTATAAGGTTAAACCAGACAGAACGGACACTTGTGTCTACTAGATTTCTGAATCACAAAGCCAAAAAAATCTAGTCTAAATCTGTGCTCTTCTAATTTAAAACCATTACCCCTTTTCTAAGTGCAACAGGCCATGGTAAGTAGTCAGCTATCCACCTATATATTTACCATATTCTTTCCTGTCCCAGTTGATGATTTGCATCCTGCAAAGCAGGCTGTCATGTATGTGATCCCGTTATCCCCACACACAGGGTCCCACTGATCCACGTTGCAGCCGCAGCCAGCATTGCAACTGGCCGTGTAGACGTTCTTGGTGGAGGAAAGATGCTCTACTCTGGAGGGCAACAGAAAGAAATAAGAAAATTATTTAGTCAAATTACACAGTCCAGTAAAATACTAGAGATTAGGAAGGAAACACTTAGGGAAAGTGAAGTAATCAACGTGAATAAGTATCTGCTACCATCCAATGGACTGTGAAGTTGTCATATGGAGACTAAGGTAATTTCAGCTCAACAAAGGTCTCTTGAGGTTTTTCATCAATCATTAACATTTTTATGGATTTTACAGAAAAAGCCTGGAACTGAAAAGCCGTAGGTATCCTTGGCTGGGAGGGAATATTTGCTATTACTTTTCCATTTGAAAGCTCACTCTAAGAAAAAGAAAATCATACCTAGAATCTCTTGTCACAGAGACATGGCCTAAGAAAAGGCCATGCTTTCTTTTAGCAGTAGTATATCATAGAGTATCTGGATGCTAGGAGTGGTGATATAAAATGACATAAAACTGCAAGAGCAAGATGTCCTTTACATTTTTTTCACTGGATCAGGGCCAGTAAGTGGCAATAAAAGTTGTATGAGTCTGAGTGAGAAGTGATGCTTCTCTCTCGGCTCTGACCATATCCTCCAGCAGGATCCCTGTATGTGGGACCTGGGACAGCCTTGAGACCCATTTCTTATCAGATCTCATTTCTTGTATACTATCATGGACTTTTATAGCTTCCACTTTTACCAACATTCCTGTAAGAAAAATCAAAATCAGGCCCCAAAGAGTCAGACTAAGTAGACCACAACTAGAGTTGAGAAATTAAAAAGTAGGCAGTGACTCTGCAGACATGCTGGCAGGGCTCAATTATCAGAAAGTGTTTGGAGTTGACCATCTACAAATCACCCCTGCTTTGAACTCACTCACAATATAAAGGAAAAATTGTCCAAAATTTGTCTTTTCTTTCTCCTTTCCCCTCGATATTAAGTAGCCTACATTTCTCCCAAGCCTTTTAGAAAGGAAAATATCTGAGGGATTTACCCCTCATTAAGCTGTTGCTTGTTTTCAAAATACAAATAGTTAAACAGGTAAAACAGTGAGTTGCTGAACCAGAACAAATCTAAATTCTCCAGTCTCAGTTCTCCTGGAGAAACTGTATTTGCTCTTTCAGTATATGTTGTCTTGTTTCTGCTTAATTTTAAATCACTTTGCAGTGCCAATGTTGCTCTCAACCAGAGTTATCTCCCCTGCACAAACCTCTGATATCTTTTATGCAACTAAGCTCAAAGTTGAACTGGACGTCAGGTTTGCCAAGAGAATTTAGATTTTCCTTGAATATCGACTTGGCTTCAAAAAACACAGAGCTGAGTTTCTGTTTGAGTTTAAAATGTAGCAAACACCCCTGGATTCAGTTTAATCCTTTAAAATCCCTTGAAATTTGGACCAGATTGAGCTAAATTTAAACAGTAGGCAATTGTGGCAGGATGCTAGAGTAAGGAAAATGCTCTCAAGAAAGTGTGACCATGGTCCTGGGAAGGGAGGGGGTACATCTACTTGCAGCACAAAATCCATGACCACTTTCTACCTCCCAGATGAGAAAAGGGTCTCAGGAAGGCTGACAGCTCCAGGTACCACAGGGCCTGGTAACTCCCCATGCAGGCTGGTAAATACTGATCTAGTGGATAGTCCCTTCTAGAGGCAGCACTGACTATGGGGAAGCCACTTGCCACACCTTTTTTACGTCCCACTCCCCACACGATAGGAGGAGACTGGCTTTAAAATAAAGCTTTGAAATAGAATATAAAAATTTTATTTGGCTCGGATAAATTTTTACTTAGTTAGCAATTTGCCAGAATACGGAGGTGTATTGTCAATATCCAGCAACAGAGAATTTAGAAAAATAGAAGTAGGAAATATAGTAAAAAAAGAAATGTCCAGTTTGAAATTTGGAAATTTGAACAACAAATCTGAAAACTAAAATCAGTATATTGTGGCCATGCCCAACACTAGGTATCATTTCCGCCTGACAAGTCTGTGAAAAACCTGGAATTTTCTTGTGTGCATCACTCCCAAAGAAGTGGTAAAAGGATAAAATCACAGCAGCTCCACTGTAGCTGAAACCCCACTGATTGATACTAGCAAATGACCTAATACAATTTCAACAAAAACATGTTGTATTTAACCAGATACATATGTAAATGGATATAGCAATATGCTACAGAAAATCAATGGACAAGACACATACGAATCAAAATTCAAATATTTTCTGGAAGTTTTGCAGCCCAGAGTGGTAGAGAGCCCAGGTTGTGCCCCATGTCCTACACAGGGCAGGAAGCAACTGTGACAAATGACACAACCAACACAAACCCAAGGGATACAAACCCCAAATAGGGCGCTGTCAAACCGGCCACCTGGAGCACCTCGCAGCTGCATGTGAAGTACAAGAGGTTTAATAAATAGGCCACAATAAAGGTGATGCATGCAAACTTGGCCATTTCAGTTATGTGAAGTTTGAATTTCTTGATCAGAAAGCCTCCTAGAAACATGCCCAGGATTGTGATGGGTAAAAGTATCACACCTGCAAATAGAAGGCAATAAAAACTTTAGCTGCTCTCACTTGCATTGTCCCTTTCTAGAATGAATACCTCATTCTAGTGTTTTCAAAATATCAGATACTTGCCTAGTTTCAGGCTGATCTTTTGAGGTCCTAAGACTCTCTATTACCTTTTAGCAGTTTTACTTCCCCATTTTCTTTTTCAAGTCTTATTATGGCTTTAAAAAGCTTAGTTCCACAATATTCCCTACCTTTTAACTATACTTTTGTTTGTGTATATATATATATATATATATGTGTGTGTATTGTGTGTATAATGTGATATAATAAAACCTATAAAATATAGATGCCTGTTAGAAACTGGAGTGAATGAGATAAATGTCTTAGCTCATGGGCACTTCTTCATCTAAAATAAAGCATTAAACTCTATGAAAGTTACAAAAAAGTCTCCAAAATGGAACACAAAAGCATGCTACATCTGGTACTGCACTGGATTCTATTTTGATCTGAGAGTGAAACGTAAGATTTATATTTACATTTAATGTGTTTGGTATTTCACAAACATCAATCTTAACATTTATGTGCTGAATAGAAAGCTTTTACAAGGTTTTAATGGCAGGGGTTTGCCTTTCTCTGTGTGTTTTTTTGGTCGATTGTGGGTTTTTGACATGTTGTTTTTGTAAAACTTTCACTACATTCAGAAAATAGAAAGGAAAAAGAACTGTCTTCTCATGTTTGTATCTGACCAAAGCCCAGAGCTTTCAGATTAAAGTAATACAGTATCAATTCTGCAATCCAATACCCTGGTCTTCCTGCCAGATTATGAAACAATCACTGTGAGATTAATATAATTTCAGCATTCTTTTTTTCTGAACACTACGAAGAACTTATTTTTGAAGGAACTGATAAATAGAAAAAGAGCTTTGAAATGAATGAAGTGCCTCAAAATTTTACATTTTGGTTTCTTGTTGCTTATAAAATTTGCATTTGCAATCAAAATGGAAGAACATTTATACCAACATGTTATTCTGAAAAGGAAAAAAAATCACACTTTTCATTACACTTTTTTAATTTTTTTTTTCTTTTTCAGTTGTTACTTGCAGCTTATGTGTAGTTTTTACTCACAGAAACAAACACATAACCCAAACCTTGCTATGAAAATATCTTCCACTCGAGTTCACTCCATTAGGAACACCAGGAAAATTAACACCACAATTAACATCCCTTTTCAAAACATGGTAGGAAAATTAATAAACCACTACATACTTTCTTTATAACCAGAAACATTCACAGAAGCTCCACCTAAAAATTAATACAAAGTAACAAAGAAAACCTTCCTTTTTGACATTGGAATTTGAAAGGAGGAGAGGTACCTACCAATCAGAAAGATGGCTCTTGCCACAGATATGTTAAATTGTTGCTCCATAAACTTTGTCTCATAGGTTATCAACCCAACAAGAGAATTGTACTGCAGAATAGTGAGGAAGATGTACACCAGAAAAATTGAATTTCCAAACAGTTTCCTCAGAGCTGGCAAGAAATCTGCAATAGAGAGGTATATGCTGTACACCCTGCTAAACACAGAGAAGACTTGTTTTGATATCACCTAGATAGTAAAATTAACTTTGATTTAATTAGTGGCTGTATTGCAGGTTATAATTCGGTGCCTATCAAAACATACTTGCTCAAGTGAGAGTTTTCCTCATTACCAACACATGACTTACAGGAACAGCAAGGCCAAATGGCACAGAGGATGCTGAACTGGGAATCAGAAATCCTACATTATCCTGTGTGTGACACAGGACTATTCATTACAGGCACCAACACAGCTTCTCAATGTCTGTACAGAGCATTACAACCCTCTATAAAATTCCCAGCGTAAAATTCAGTGCCTGAAGCAGGAGCCTTCACAAACCACACAAGAGCCCCACGTGATGGTGATACTCAGAGAAAGGGAGCACCTGACCCAGAAAAAGGCTGGAAGCATTCCTGAGACCTTTGATTTGTATTGAAATCTATTAAATTAAATGAACACTAAAACCTGCATTTAGACTACAGCCTGGCTCTTGGCACACTGGCCTAAAAGATGAAAGTTCAAAACACATCTGTAGGAGTGCACATACATACATACATACTAATAAGACCTTGAGTCTTACAATAAAAATATAAAACTAAAAGCAATGGATGGTTGGGTCTGATATTGCCCACACAAAGTTAACTCAGCATCTCATACACAGGAGCTGTGAATCCAGTGAAATCCCTTCAAGAGCTAATGTAGTACTCAGCCCCATGATTCTCTATCACATGTTGTCTCAGGGAAACAGGCCTGCCAGCTATGGATCAGCCACTGATGAGGGATGGGATCTTTTCCCCCAACTTCCTTCATAATCATAGGCTTACTATGATTATGAAGGAAGCCTATGATTATTACTTAATACATCATCTGGCAACTATGAGCTGAGGATCTCTGGTGCTCAGAGCAAACAGCATGAGCTTTTCCCAGCTGTCTGACATAGGGAGAAGACTGGAACATGCCCACAGCGTGTAATTAAAATAGTACAAATTAGAGACAGCAATTTTGTCTGTCATTTGCACTGCAGAAAAGTTCATTTTGCTGAAGGTTGTGCAGGTCCACGCTCAGCTCAGAATGAACCCATGAAAGAGAATTTGCATGCAAACATTTGGGCAATAATCTTTCACCTTTTACTGCCTCTGAGAACTTTAACTGTGGCTGAGCTGGGGGGTCTATTTTACAGTGATCTCCTTGAACAGCTAAATGGCTAATCTTCAGGTTTTGATTCTCTCCTTCTTTTGGCAAGGAGTAAGGCAGAAACCAGAAAGGCAATGAAGCAATGAAGTTGACTGCTCCACAGATAAGCAATCCAAGCCACCAGGCACCAACCCAACGGGTATCCTTAGGATTTATGCTGATGGCATCTATAAAAAACAGAAACACAAGAAAAGATATTAAATATCATGCAGAGTAATTACTATAGATATCCTCATATACACGTGGTTTAAATACCAGAACAGAAGTGTTTTATGTTGCATAAGAAGAATTGAAATGCAGCTTGTTTCAAATCACAGAATCATAGAAGCACAGAAACATTTGGGTTGGGAGGACCTTTAAGATCATTTACTTGCAACTCCAGTGCCATAGGCAGACACACCTTCCCCTAGACCAGGTTGCCCAAGCTCCATCCAACATGGCCTTAAGACTTTCAGGGATGGGGCATCCACAGCTTCTCTGGGTAACTCGTGAATGACCCATCCCTGGAAGTGAATCAGTCCTAATGCAGTTGAAAATAGCTATCTCCATTTAGGCCTGTGGTGGCATTTTATTGCCCCAATCTTCCAATACTTTCTGTGGAAATGAGTGACAGCAGGAGGGCCCTTCACCACTCAAAAAGAATTTCTGTTTCTCGATTTCCCAGTGTCACCCCCTTCTTCCATGCCCAAACACTGCAGTCTATCCCCAAATTTGCTCAAGTTTTCCCTGGGACTAGAGACTTTTAAGCAATTTAAACTACAAAATGAGTTTTTATATTAATCTTTGCTGCATCCTTTTAAAGAGACCATAATTTTTACCAAGTGTTGAAAGGCTTCTGTGAGCCTTTCACTGTTCCCTCAGTGTAGGGAAGGTCTTTCATTCCCTAATTTTTTCTCAGCTGCACAGCACTGGTGTAACAAGTGTGTGTGCAAGCATAAAAAGAGGTGCAGTGGGGGTAGCGGTATTGTGTCAAGGGCTACTCCAGCCATACTACAACATAGAAGATACTAAAATGTAAATAACACCAGCTTTTGAGTAGGATTAACTCTCTGAGAGCCTCTCTTTTTTGAATTAGTGAACTAGGAAGGTATTTCTTGGCACGTAGGTTCCTACATCCAGACATCTGCTCAAGTAACACACCACCCCATGGCTTCTTACCGACATCCACGATGCCAATGTCAACCCAGAGGCTGGCACAGAACGAGCCGAGCAGGAAGCCCAGGGTCGGCCCAAACATGCCCGAGGATCTCACCAGGCCTGGAAGAGAAGGGAGTCAGCACATGAGAGTGAGCAAAACACTGTGTGGACAAGGCAAGCCTTCTTCTCTGAGGGCAAGGAAAGGAGAGAGGAAGGAGAAGACAGAAGAGGGGCACTGACCATTAAGGAGAGTCTAATGGGAACCTTCTGAGCAGCAACAATATAAACCATAAGCTGCCATAAGCCATAGATGAGATGTAGAAGATCTCACGTGGACCCTTGTGTGCAATTCATTGGCAAAATTTGTGTCTTGGAACAAATAGGAAGAAAGAGAATGGCATTGCAATGGCTTCAATCCCTCCCTCTCCCTGCTTCTCAGTTTTTGTAGTGATGTTGATCAGCTTGTGGCAGTCAACTAATGCCCATTCAACTCTAGCCCTGCTGGAGGTGCCATAAGTCTTCCTGCAGCTCTATTTTCAGCTTGCAGGATGCTCTGTGATTGTACAAGCCAGGACTTTTCCCTGTACTGACTGTTCAGGTGCTTTAATTCTAAGATCAGTAGTCGATTTGATGATGTAAGAAAGCACATCTTTGCAGTTTAGGACGACAGGGGCAATAAAATTGCTTGGACATGGAATTAGGTACAGGACCCTGAGAATATGGGCAACAAGGAGGTGTAAGCACCCCTGTGTGTGATCAAGGTTCATTAGACAGTATCTTTGTTGATTAATTCAGCACCAGAAAGAGCAAATCAGTTAATTGTTGTGTTAATACCTACTGATGTGGCTGTAAATAAAAAAACAAAAAAATCCAGAAATTTAGCGATCAAGTAGTGCCCTCTTTAAAATCAGATTTCAGTTTTGCTACTGGCCTCTCTGGGGCTTCCATTTTGTGCTCTGTCTCTGCTTAGAAAAGAGATAACACAGGATCAGAAGAAAGTGGGATGTCCCTAGAAGCAAATGAACAAGCAGTGAAGACTAGCAGAATCCTAGGAAGCCAGACTGCATTTTGCTGACTGGGTATGTAAATACAGCATAATTTGATTTTGGTGACCACTGCTGGCAGTCAGCATAAAATTAAAATATTCTCAAAATAATTCAAGCATGGGTCCTCACATTTCCTTGTCACTTGTTTTTAATCAATTGAAGTTTAGTTGTGAGGAGGTAACAGGTTAAAAAAAAAAAAGTTAATTTTGTGAGGAGGTAACAGGTTAAAAAAAAAAAAGTTAATTGATTTGGATTTCTGAATTCCAGCATGGAACAGCCACCTGGGAGCTGTAAGTTGGAGAAGGGTTAATTCTATCAGAAAAGAAGGAACTCTTGACCAAATGCTTGTCACTTCTTGCCAATATTCAGTACTGTGCTCTGTAAATCCTCCTGTGTTGTTCTACTGCAGAGATTTTCCTCCTGAGAGAGTTGCTTTTGCAAACTCCCTTCTGAATATGGTGATTGCTCAGCTTATCATCAAGAACTTCTGTAATAAATTCTTACAGCTTAACAAATATGCTAATTTTTTTCTTTTCTGTTCCTCTATGTGGCAACTCTGGTGCTATTATGTCACCACAACACTACCAAAAAGATTCAAATGCATTCCATTAAGCAAATGCTGTCTCCACCTCAAAATAATTTATGCTCTTACTCAACAAAACATCAAAGGGCAAAAGAAAAAGGGAGAGAATTGAAGTTGAAACTTCTTGTTCAGAGTCAAGTAATGAGGTGAATGGTCAAAATTCATCAGACACTCTTGACTGACCTTTTTACTATGGGACAATTTTATTTTATTGCATTTCATAAAAACACTGATCCTAATTTGATTCATTCAGCTGATAAAAAATAGGATATGGAAAAGAATTAAAGTTAGTCAAGAAAAGAAATTTCAGCTCTATGGAAAAGATTTTTTCAACCTTCACTTTTTTTGCAAATAGGTTCAGTCCACCAAAATGGAATAAGAGACTGAAAATTGCTATTTGAATGTAAAAATAAAATATTTTATTACTCTGTAAGTTAAAAACTTTATTTCATTTGCATAGCCCAATTTTCATTTTGGCTGAATCCATGCTATTCTCTGTGCCTACTTTATATTTTTTAATCTCACTAGCCCAATAGTCCCCAACATGTCTCAATCTCTCCCAGATCAGACTCTGACAAGAAAAAAATTCAGCTGAACTTTTAAAAATACCTTTAATCAGAAGCTCAGAGGAGATTACAAATATTTTGGATAACTGTTCAGTGGAATGCTTGTTTTTGACAGCTACCCGCCTATTTTCTTTCAAAATGTAGATTTCCTCATCCCCAAAAGAAGATATTTGCCATGGCCTTACCCTGTAGATTACATAGTGAGCTCATCCTGTAGCTGTTTTACTATATGATCAGCTCAATTTCACCAAGTTCACTTCAGGCCACAGTTTTGACCTCCCTCAGCCACACAAACACCCCACGCTTTTAAATCAGTTTGCCAACAAATTAATTAGCTTGGGCGTAAGTCTTTCTGTCTTGGGCAATAGGTTATCTGCCACCAAAACAAGAACAACCAAATCCCAGTTAGAAGGGATTTGTTACAACACCCGGGCAAGGTGTTGTTTTCCCTCTGGGAATTGGTGACTTTAAAAAGCTTTCGACAGGAAGTGTGCTGCATGTAAAACTCAAAAAGTCAGGTAAGAGCTTCTGAAACACTTTTCCATTACCGTGTTCACATTAAGGATCTTTTCTGTGAAATAGTAATTGGGAAGGATTTTATCCTCTGAAGCTGTGGTACTGAAGATGCCACGCCAGGTAAGGCAGATATGACTTCACACTTTGGAGAAACGAGTATTTGATTATGCTTCTCTTCATCACAGAGAAAACAGGCACACATGTAGCAAAAGCTACGTGGGGAAAGCAAAAGGGCCACTTGGAAAATATCCTTAGAAAATAAACATATCTCTTTTGCATTGCCTTTTTTTTTTTTCTCTATATAACACAAAATTATCCAGAACAGAGCAGATGGAAATTTTTTGTGAGTATTTGCTTGGCTAAAGAAATA
Organism: Margarornis squamiger; assembly: GCA_035222235.1. Lineage (NCBI taxonomy): Eukaryota > Metazoa > Chordata > Aves > Passeriformes > Furnariidae > Margarornis > Margarornis squamiger. The sequence continues at coordinate 72,108,488 of JAWWTY010000037.1, forward strand.
GCAAAGAAAAGAATGTTTAGCATAAAAATCACTCATTTGTATATTACCTATGTAAAACGCTGAGTTTTCTTCTTTAGAAAAATCATCAATATATGAAACCCCCAGTGGCATGATTGGTGCTTCCCCAATTCCACGTAAAAGGTTCCCCATCAACACGAAGAGCCACAGATAGGAATTTGTTGTTTTCTCACATCCTGCGGGCCGTAAACATTGACATTTCTGTGAAAACAGTTCTGACAATACTTTATTGCAACAGTAAAGTTACATAAAATGTGAGCTTTAACACTCCTTATAAGGTGGGTTTGTATATGTCATAGTTTCTACAGGAGTTTTACTTCTTTCCAGTAAAAGAGGGTTTATAAAATGAGCTCAAGCAGAAGAAGGGACTCCAGCATCAGAGCTTTTCCTTACCAACATTTTCCATTGTGCTGGGTGTTTCCGTAGCATCTGTGACTGGATGTCCCCGAGATGATGCTGGGGAGCAAGCTGATACACTCGTAGTAGAGTTGTCCACACTAACAGTTATCCTTTCATAATTGTAACTGGAAAACAACTGTGTAAAATACAACTGACACATGAAAGAATCTGCTTTGCAGGAAGTGTGCATGAGCTTTATGTTCATACATATTCATTCCCATTACTGGCAGGCAGAGTGAAGGGGTAGCCCATTTCCAGTGCTTTGCTTTAAAAAAAGATAGGTATCTTCATACCTTTTTCAAATGATATTATGATTCTAACATCAATATTTTCTTGATCTAAAGAGCAAAAAATATGCTTCCAGGGATTAAGAGATGATTCTTTAGACTGCAGGACAGAGGCAGAGTCCAACCACATCTGTCTACGTACAACAGTGCTAATGTTTTCCATGCTGGCACCTCTTTCTCCCTTATGTGAGATGTGTGACGTGGAGATCTCTCTGCTAGTGCAAAATTACATAGCTAAGGATCCAGAAGTAGCCTGTCTGTGTCTGTAAGAGATTAACACAGGCTGCAAGATACACATGCCAGTTTGTCTACAATTAAGCAGCCAGCTACAACAACAACAAATCTGTCAAGTAAATTGCAGCCAGCTGGAATGTATTTATGCTACATTGGGATAAATGGAGAGCAGATATTCCCTCTGACCATGCCATCAACTTTAATATTGTGATGGGTAATAGTGAGGTCTCAGTGACCAGTGGGTTTTTCTTGGTGTTTGGAGAATGGATGGTCTTCTGACCCTGGCTCTGAGTTTGGGCTAAATCAGAGATTTCCATAGCTCTGCTTCTGCCCTTTGCTGTCCCCTGCAGTGCAGGTTCCCACACAGTGACTGTAGCCACTTTCCATATCGTGGTCCCCAGATATAATTCTTTCCATATCCTTCTTATGACAGGTATTTGTCTTGGAACTAAAGAAGATCCACAAATCAATTTTAATTTTTAAGGGACAGAGGGATTTTATTTTCAGCTACTACTCAGTAAGAATGCCGAAGGATTGGAAAGGTATGACCTGCCTCTGACAACTATGTAAGCACTAAAGCTTAGATGTGAAGGGGTATTTAGACATTTAATTTTCCCCAAGTTCAGTGGTGATAGATACAAATCTTCATAATTTTAAAGAGCTTATCATTAGTAACCATCATGGAGAAAGAAATCTTTTCCATCAAAGTCTCATTGCGGTTCATTTAAGCAGGATAAAAAAAGGAAAACCTCTAAAAAACCCATGTGTATATATACATACATATATATCCATCCAAGATCAAAAATTCCACCCACTTTATCCCTAATTATATATAAGTTCTCTAGAAGCCTGAGGCTTCTCTCTTGCTTACCTGGAGGAAGAGGTAAGCTTTCAGAGAGGAAATCAGAAAGTCAATACTAAAAAATCACCCTTTAAAACCTTCCTGTTACCTGAAAGAAACTACCATTGTCAAGCTTTTAACTCAGGTTTATGACTAAAAAACACTTCATATGACCAAGTTCAATTAATGCACAATGTAAAAACTCTTCATATTTACCGTCCCATTAGGAACTGAGGCATCACTGACAAAAATGCTCCTAAGGACATGATGAGACACCCAACAGCGATTATTTTCGGTCGATGAACTCTTGGTCCAAGATAGCTCACCAACACCATTACCATTAAGTTACCTGCATCAACAGGAGAGAGAACCAGTACAAAAAGAGATTTATTTGGGGGGTGAAAATGTAGTAATAAGCGCACTTATCCACTTTCAAAGCAAGTACACATACCTATCTCAAAGCTGCCATCGATAATTCCGACAATTGATGATGAGATTTCAAATCTCCTTTCAATTTGACTGGACATGCTCTTCATGTAGCTTCCAGAAAATCCTTTGGCAAAAAAGGAAAAAGCTAGAGCTCCAAGAAATATCTGAAGAGAGAAAATAATTGAGTTTGCAAAGAAATAATTTTTGCTTCATGGCTGGATGCCTGAGCAAGCCACTCAAGAAATTCAGAAATCATATGTTTTGGTTTCTAATTCTCTGTGTTTTCATTAGAACAGAAGATTTTACTTTATTTTTCAGAGTGGCCTCCAAAACCTCTGCTACTGAAAATAAAAGGAAAATTGGCATTGATTGCATGTACCTTCTAACTTTCTATCACATACTGTTTCAGCTGTTTCCTTATTAGGGAAAATTTGTAGCATAATATTGTTAATTACCGGTACTTATTCTCATTGTATGTCTTATTACACCTCTTGTTCTAAAAAATATGAATAAAACGGTGTAACTGCAACTACCACTGTGACTATAGCACACCTCTAAATGATTTGTTAGCAAAATATGGCCCAAATTTTTATTATTGACTTGTGTGTGCTTGGAATCACAACCATAGAATCATAGAATGGTTTGGGTTGGAAGGGACCTTAAAGACCATCTCATTCCACCCCCCTGCCATGGGCAGGGACACCTTCCACTAGACCAGCTTGCTCAGAGCCCCATCCCACTTGGCCTCGAACACTTCCAGAGACGAGGCATCCACAGCCTCTCTGGGCAACATGTTCCAGTGTCTCACTGTCCTCACAGCAAAGGATTTCTTCCTAATATCTAATCTAAACCTACTCTCTGTCAGTGCAAAGCCATTCTCCCCCACTACATGCTCTTGTGAATAGTTTTTCTCCATCTTTCTTGTAGGTTCCCTTCATGTACTGTAAGCCCACAATTAGGTCACCCCGAGGCCTTCTCTTTTCCAGGCTGAGCAATGTAATTCTCTCAGCCTTCCCTCACAGCAGAGGTGCTCCATCCCTCTAATCATCTTAGTGGCCTCCTCTGGACTTGCTCCAACAGGTCAATGTCCTTCCTGTGCTGGGGACTCCAGAGGTGGATGCAGCACTGCAGGTGGAGTCTCACCAGAGCTGACGGAGGGGCAGAATCCTCTCCCTCAGCTGTTGTCCACACTGCTTTGGATGCAGCCCAGAGCTTTGTTTCCTACACATACAGTGTCAAACAGTGTTATACAGAACCAACTGAATTTTGGTAGACTTTCAAATTGCAATGCAGTATTCCAGAGAAAATACGTGGTGAGGGCTCCTCTCCATACCTTCAGCTTTGAACAATTATGGCACATGATTTTGGCAGGGACTGCACTGCCATCGCTGTCCTGGAAGAGTGACTTTTCTTTAAGTTGGCCAGCAGTGATTGGCCTGTCCATGGTTTTCCTCCTCCAGGTCTGATATGTAGGTCTTCCTGTTTGAAAAATATCACAGTGTTTAACTTTCATTTGCATTAGAATAAAGGTTCCCATGTTTTTCAGACACACTCAATGGTGAGACACTACCTGAGATGTCTACACATTGTCACCTTTTCTCAGGAGGACATTACAGAGTGTTCAAAGTGTCATTATCATAAGTTAAGGACTGGTGCACCTGATTTGTACAATCTTCTTTCTAAAAGACTTCAGGACCTTCTTGGATAGATGGAAAATTTAGAGGCAATTTGCTGACATTTTTCAGAAATCTTTGTGGAGAAGGAAAGACCCTGGGCATCTGGAGGCTTAGGAGATTTTGTCAGAGCAACAGCTTCACCACATTTGAACCAGTTCTTACATTCTATTTGAGATATCCACTCTTAATCACTGTCCCAGACTGAATGGACCTTTGGTGTGATCCAGTAGGCTTCTGGTATTGTATTTATGAGGATTTTCTTAGTAAACACTACCATTATATTGACATTCTAATGAGTAACATTATTTATTGGATAAATGTATAATCAGACCACAAATGATGACAGAGGAGAAAACGGTGTAAGCCAATCAGTAGGTAAAAATGTATTAAGGAAAAAGAGAGCACTGACTAAAAGAAACAAATAATTACTGTCTTTAGCTCCACAAGCCTTCACAAATTCCTGCAGGAGACACCGTAAATGTAGTTATTTTAAGGAGACTGCTAAAGTTTTCAGTTTAAAAACTGGCTCTGATATAAGGAGTCATCTTAGCAATGTTGGCTGATGAAGATTAAGCTCATCAGGGGAAACCAGCTAATATCTGGAATGCTAACAAGTCAAAAAGAGCTATTGCCAAATTCCTCTGTTGGAAAACTGGTGGAATATACCAAAATCTATTACTTAGCTCTGATATACATTGGCACAGATATTAGAGGAGTATAGAGGGACAGATGTCAAGAAATTGACCTGTAAGGTTTTCCCCCCAAGACACCAGAATCTTAGATATGCCACTCTGCTTAATTCCCCTGGGAACTTTTCCAAGTTTTCCTCCTGCAGGCCACAGAGTCCTGCTGACCCATGAGTGGAGCCCAATTGAGTGTTGTGAGGGATTTTGGATGCCAGGGTGATAGGGATGTGGCAGGGTACCAGGCTAACCCACAAAACTTGTTCAGTTCCTCTGGTGGGTTCAGTTCTCCAAAGTAAGATGCCCTGGAGAAACCTGGATTCCCTGAGAAATGTCCACCATGCCCAGAAAGGACAACACTCTCATAGCAACCCAACAGACCCCTAAAAGTTACCCCTAATGACTGACAATAGGCACTAATGTCTAATAAAGAGATATAAAGCCTCAGAAGAACTCTAATTTAAATTTTGCAGATTTTAATTCCAAATCCTACACTTGTAACATCCACCAAAAGGGACTATGAAAAGCCAAAGGGACCTAACCTTCCTTAGACCATCTTCAGCAGCTCATAAATCAAAAAACATTAAAAAATGAGTTAAAGGCAGCTAAAGTATGGTGAATTCAGACTTACCCCAATCTTTACAGGACTGGAGTTGAAAGACAAAGTTTTCTAAAGCAAATATATTCTCTATTGATTTGTATTTTGTTGATGATTAACTTTGTGAAACATCTGACTCTGTTAAATAAACAGTATCTAAATCAGTGACATGGTTTTCTTTTTACAATATTTAATTTTAAATATAAAATTAATTTATGGTGCCAGCCCAATAATCTACATTAAATTTACTGAAGATGTTAAGCTGTGGAAACAGTTCTCTTACATCTAATCAAGCAATAACATTTGACATTAACCACTCTATGAAAATCTGAACTTTGGCAAACCAGTGAATCATTGACACCAGGGGTATTTAAAATTAAATGAAGCAAGACAAACAATAAAAGATTAAATTTTTGAATTAATGGTAACAAATAGTTTTTGTATGGAGGGATAAAACATCCCACTCTCCAGAGTGCTTATCCTTTGAAATAAAATATTGAATTTGCAGAATTGTACCTTTGCACTTTACATAAGCTGTTTCAAGTTTAGTGACAGTGAGATGTGCAAAAAGCCTGCACTAGCAACTAAAAACTAAACAAACAAACTTACTAAAGAGAGAAGGAGGAAGGGAGAGTGTGGAGAGACAGCAAGGGGCAGAGAGAGAACTTACTTTGTGTCAGAGCGGTGTCAGGCTGTTTGTTTCCTGTGCCTTGGGGCTTCCAGGCTTGGAGCCAGCACAACGTCACGGCAAAAGCTCTGCCTACTCCAAGAAGTGGAACACTTCACCACATGTTTTTTAAACCTTGGATTTCCTTCTTATGGCGATTGCAAAACTTTCCCACAGTCATTGATACAAAAGCTTTGCAGAAGAAGGCAGGTTTCTTGCCTTGTCACAGCTTTGGCACCCTACCTGCCAGCGTGCCAGGGGTGCCAGCCTCTCCCGGGTGGAACAACTTGTATTCTTCACTCTTTTTTTTTTTTTTCCCCTCTAAAGTCTAAACATTAAAGCTGCATAAAGCACCTCACCAAAGGGAACTCCCTACCATCCGCTCGACAGCCGTGGAGTGGCTCAGCTCACACACACGACCCTGAGAGCGCAGGCTCAGCTTTTCCAAGCGTCTTACCTACAGCCTCAGTTACTTTCACTTCTTGGTGCCTTTGATGAGGGTCAGCAGAGATACTAAGGGATGACTTAGCTCCTGAAAGGGCATGGATTGCTTATTGTCATGTGCCACTTTTTGGTATGGGCCCTCTGTGTCACAACCCCAGTGCAGAGGTGCAAAAGGGCTTCTTGAGGAGACCCAAAGAGAAGCAGATGCCTTCAGGAAATCACAGCTTCATGTCAGACCCCTTGCCTCTTACAAATCAGGATTATTTGACACAATCACCAGCAGTTCCTGCAGGTGCCAGCAGCAGATGTGGCATGGCTCAGCTATCCCTCCAAGCCAGCTACAGACTGACCAAGCAAAAAGGGTGAGTGTAATACACACAGCTAGCCCAGCATTTACATCCTAACCGACCACAAGTAGAAAATCTGCTCACGTGTCTAACAAGCCACAGAGGGAGCAAACCCACACAATCTGCATCTTGTCTAGAGCAGAACTCTCCAGAGCTAGGAAAGATTCTGACCCAGAAGTCATCCCAGGCATTATCAGGTCTCAACAAATAGTTTTTCGTTGTCTGGTTGCATGTTCACTTTCAGAAACTTGAATTACGAAATCAGATTCACATCTAATTAAAGGATCTTTCTAGTGATTATTAAATACAGAAAAAGGTTTTGTTATTCCAATAACATCAGGAACACTGGAAGGAAAAAGCCTTGTCTCACTATCCCATTTCTTTACAGCAAAAGGTAAATTACTAAAATATAACTCTTGACAAAGGTTCTATGAAAAGCCTTGATTAGCTTTTTCTTTATAAAAAATACATTAAGAGATTTGCTAAAGACTAAAGTATCTCAATGAAATATATGGAAATATAATATTTAGTCATGAAAGCTAAAAGAAATAATAAACTTGCTAAGTCCATAAATATGCAAGCTCTCACTGTCCCCTGAAGCCTGGAGGTTAACTGCAGACCATCATTTTATCTGTCATATATCACACTTGTTATTGGATTTTGGTTGATAGAATTTTACACATTTTACTGTGACCATTATTTATTGATTGATTTATTATGGGTCTTAGAGTTTCAATTTTTCTATTTTGACAGCAGGACTATGCTGTCACCAGATACTCAGAGAGCAAATCAAAACACAGATTATTTCTACCATTTAGTAAGAATATTTGCAACACAGAAATTTTTTTTTTTTTTTGCATAGAGGTTTAAATGTAATATTCCTGCACTAGTCTTCAAATGCTAACTTCTTGTTTAATTAATTTAGTTTTAACAGATGGCAATAATGTACATATTGAAACTCACTTTCTCTTAAAAGTGTTCAGAATACAGGAAATCCATCCAAACTATTCTTCAATAAACTGATTCTCATTCACATACTTTTACTTAGGTGAAGATGAGTTATATTTGCCTGATTCTTTATGCCATAATTATTTTAATTATTTAAAAATCTTTAAAATGCTTAGATTCATTCAGAAAAATATCATAAGAACAAAGCATATTTTCCCTCATTTAACAATTTCAAATTTACATATATTACAACCTGCATTTGGACTGCTTTTAACTGTTGCAACATTGAAAAAATTGGAGGAAAAAAATATATGAATATTAGCAATGGGTTCCCTATTCCTGCTGTCAGTCTGCAGCCAGGTAGAAGAACAGAAGTCTGTTGGAAAGGTCAATGCAAGCCAAATGTGTCTCAGGAGAGCAGGCTCCCAAACACAGTTCTTGAAATGAGACACCCACAAGAATCCCATCAGCACTTTGATAAGTGTATTTTAAATTTGAATGCAAAGAAGTTTATCTAGAGAGGGAGTGACCCTTCTTGTGATCGTCACACACAGATGGTAAGATCCACTTACAAAGCAGCACTGTGTGGATTCAGTGCAGACACTTCCAGATGAGCCACTAGATCAGTTTATCTTTACAGTCAGAGGACAGAAAAGAAGCATTTCCAGAAGTGTAGCTGTCTGGTCTATTTTAGATACTTACTTTAGGTACGAGATGAAATGAACTCCAGATATGGCTCTGAAAGTAGACTCCACTGCAAGATCAGGTTTTGACAACAGAAAGTCAGGAGAGATGAATCCCACCATAAAAGATTTCAGCACTCCCATAAAAATAGTCTTCCATAGCTTTTGCAAACTGAGCTCCAGAATCTGTGACAGCATTTGCCATCACGCCTTGCGCACACAGCTCATTCGTTGTATGGCAGCTGCCAGAGATGCCAGCAGATGAGGAAAAGGGCCCTTGAAGATGCCCAAGAAGGGCAGTCCTGGAGAGGCAAGCCACAGCTGCTGGATCCCATGCATCCCACTGGCACATGCTGGCAGAGCACAGCGTCACCAGCACACACCAGTGCCTCTCCAGAAACCACAGTGTGGGCTGTGGTGTCAACCACCAGCCTGACAACTGGCTGTACTGGGAACCTGTTCTGCAAGGGCTGTGGTAGCATGGAAACTCAAAAACAGGTTACCAACAAGGAAATGTTGGTTGTTGCTGCTGAAGTTGGTCCTTCCACTGTGACCCAAGGCTGGCTGGCTGTGGTGGGCTGGCAGTGCTGGGCACTCGGAAGTGGGTACAAGAGTCCCCTGCAAGTGTCCCCAGGAGCATCGCCAGTGGGGAGCTGCCCCCCAGCCCTGCCCTGAACAGCACCACCATCCATCCACCCACATTTCCAGAGCAGGACGTGGTGTCCCTGATGGGATGTGCCCGGGTGGCTGCACATCAGTGCCCGTGTGTTATGAACCGTGTCAAACGGGAGCAGGACACTCTGCAGCTCAGGACAGGCAAGGACACACACAGCAAGAGGTATGCTCAGCTGTCTTCTTTCTCCAGGTTATTTTGGTGTGGCAGCCACTGGAGGAACTGCAGAAGTTCTAGTGCTGGCCTCCTGCCACGCAGAGGTGAAGCAGATGGCACCTCCTGCTCAGGAGCTCACCCGTGGAGGATGCTTTGAGCGAGGGGAACCCGCCTGTCATCGCTTTAGTTGCGCTCGGCTGCACTGATTGAGCTTCACTGCCAAACAGAGCCCCAGCCCAAAGCAGCACAATCCCAAGTGCCAGGAGATCACGTGGCAATGCCGTGCCAGGGCTGATGTGGCAGCAAGTCCGAGGCTCAGGGAGCTCAGTCTGCAAGTCACATCATGGGTTGCCTCAGGAGTAAGTAGTCACAGAGGGAGGACAAAATTCTGATGGACTGTTCCCTTCTACTGCTGAAACATGGAAGGGCAAGATGTTAAAAAAGAGGGGAGAGAAACAGTTAATCTTCTGCTTCAATAAGTAAAAAGCTCTTAGAAGTATGATTTCTACATAAGGTGTTCAGTCTTGTTCTTGACACCAATTTTTCACCTCTGGAAAGGTGCACAGAGGATCTGGGCTTGTTACATTAAGCTACCATTTGATCTTACTTTAGTAATTCCAGCTTCTTTAGGCCCCAAAGAAAAATCATAGGAGACAAAGATACAAGTGGTAAAAATCATTTCAGAGTGCTTCTATGAGCATTTTCTCCTGTAAAACTTAATTTGGGAGCTGTTCACAGGCCTCATGCAAAATTCATGCCATCAAACTTTGCAGTAAGGGAATTTTCTCCGCAAGGATGGGACCCTACCGAGTACTCATGTGTAAAGACTTCAAACAATAATAATAGTAGATGAGGAGACTTACTGATCTGTTCAAACTGTAAGACATGTTATGAGTGTGCTTATATTGGATAAAATACTACTAACCTTGGAGGAAGAGACATCCAAAATTAATTCAACTCATATCACTTCTTAGTAAGTTAGGCTGCATGTGCCTTTGAATTTAGATAGAATTGTGCTTGAATTAATTAGTCTTCTGAAAAAGAAAAGGGTATCTCAAAAAAAATCAAGTTTTTGACAACATTAATGCATGACCTCCAGGCCAAATCTCCAGCACAGCCTGTATCAATGCTTTAAACAGAATAAAGAAACTGTTGTTTAAATGCACTCTATGCTTACAAATAAGACATCATGGGATTTGCACAGCCTAAACATATGAAGAGGGGATGAGAAAGCTGAGAAGAAGCCTAAATACCACTGACAACCTTCAGAAAAGGGATGCCCACGTTCAATGTATGCCATTTGAAATCACCTTTTACAAGTGCCTTGTGTGCAAGTTGAATTAAACACAAACCTAATAAACTGAGGGGGAAATTTAGCTTCTAAAAATCACAGCCCCTTTTTGCCAAAGTCAGTTTCTATTAAAAGAAAGTAAACAAGCGAGTCTATAGTGGAATACAACCCAAAGGAAGTTATCTTCAAATATGTTGTTATTATATGATATTTTTCTCAGGCCAAGATCTCTGATGACCTCTCTAAGTTCCAGCTCAGAATGAAAGCTTCTCACTGCCTGTGCCAGCAACATGGGAATGCAAAATGTGCCTGAGCCAGGGGGCAAGGAAGAGAGAGTCTCCACACGCCAGGGAGCCAGATCACAAAGTGTTGTGCCTTCCTGAGCAGAGCGACAGGGGAGAGAAACCCTCCACTCGTAAATAGTTTACTCTGGGCACTTCCAGTAACATACCTGTGCAAGGAGTACATTTTCAGTCTTACCTCGCTGTGGATGATAAAAGCACAGGAGAAATTCCCTGCTGGCAAAAAAAAAAAAAAAAAAAAGGAAAAAAGTGCAGGTCCCCCTGATTCCAGGAAATTTGACCAAAGTCACAGGGGGACCTCTCTTGAGCATTACAGTGGGCCTGCACTGCTTTGGCTTATCAAAGTGGTGGATGTTTAAGTGAGAGATAGCTCTTGTATTCAAAACTACAGTAATAGTTTACATTATGGTTAAGTAGTTCTCAAATAGTTTTCATTCTGTCCTTGGTGGGAAATGTAGGAGGAACATCTCAATACCAATTTGTTTGTATATTAGGATGTTATAAACTTACCTTCACTTTTTTAAAATATGAAGAAACCTTAAAGTAATTTCATCTGCAAGATATTACTTATGCAACTTAGAGGTGTTTTACTACTAAATGGTGTTTTAAAACTCATTTAAGTCTACTTGAAACTTTGTGCCTTCACTTAAAAAGTGCTGGATGTGGGAAGTTTCAAGGAAAACATTTCCTAATTTATCCTCAGGTCAGTAATTCTCTCTGGAGTACCAAGGAAGGCTGCTTTTCTCACAGCCACTTTTTGAAAAAAAAAAAGTATTTTAAGTAGAGTTTTGTTTTTCAATAAGACTATGCATTAAGGATTTTTAAGCATTAGTTGCAGTAATTGGTTTTGAGGGAGCTGGGTTTTTACATGAGAAGTATTTAAAGCAAACATACTGTGCACTATCATTAACATTGTTGTGCAGCATAATCTCAGGCAAACACCACATGGGAATTTACTTCCTCTATTAATGAATGTAAAGGTATCTGCCTCTGCAATTTGTAATAAAAGTCATAGGTATCATTGGTGATAGAGCTGCAAATATTGAAAAGGCAGCACACTCACTGTGTTGGTGCTCCACTCCACACAGCAGTATGGCCACCCAGGTTTCTTTGTTACAGAAGCTCTGTAAAGGAGAAACAGGAGTCCCTGTAAAAAGTTCCTGACACTCAACTACACAGGACCAATGACAAGTCAGTCTTCATAAAATGGTTCTTCGCTTTTTGCTTTGTTAAGGTCACACATCATTGACAAATCTCAAAGGTAAAAAATTCACACAGTATCAAAATGTTAAAGCAGTACAGGAAGGCCTTTTTCAAGGAAGCAAAGCAAAGTGCCATCAAGAAGCAGTTTTCAGAGCAATAGGATGTTCATTATATGAGCATCACACAAATTTCGTGCATTCTTGGGACAAATCAAAAGGTTCCTAGTACACACAGTGAAGGTACAACTTACTTTAGGAAGACTGACACAAATATCTGAGGAATGTAAAAGTATCAAAAAGTTAATATTAATCCGGATGAGAAACTTTATATTAAAATAAAACACTAAACAGGGTGTTTGTGACATACTGGGAGAAGTTCCAAGAGAGTAAAATTAAGAAGGTATAAAAAAATCTCCAGGGAAGTAGTAGAAATCATGCAACCTCTATTTTAAAATGAGACTTGACAAACACCAATAAATATGTGCAAACAACTAATGTTTTATTGGTGGTAAGGAATGTAATTTATTTACTGTATTCAATTTATAAAGTCAGAAGTGTTAAACCAGCTCAATCAGGACTAGAACTCCAGGCCTGGAACACTAACTTGTTCATTACCATCACTGCCTGCGTTCTCCAGCATGATCACTTTATAAGCAGGCAGTATTTTAAATCCCCTTTGACAACCCTAGAGGTCCCATTTGCAGCTTGCAGTGCAATTGCTGCACTCAAGGCAGATGCATCAGATGTTTTTTGCCTTCTGCAAAAGTGGCAATGCCAGGGACATCAGCCACAACACCCTCTGCTGATTGCCCTCCCTTTCTAGTTACCACAATCAGCATCTTTTATCCTAGGGAATTACCTGTCAGCCAAAAACTCTCAGGAAGTAGTTCTTCTTCTCAAGCAAAGGCTAGGTAGCACTGGAGATGTGGAGGATTCCACTGGTGCTGCAAATCCCAGGGGACCGAGGCCAACCCATCTCTTTGAAGGACACACTGGCTTTAGCCTCTAGTGATGGACAGGACAGAGGTACATATTTGGTTATTAAATCAAAAGCAAAATGTTGCCAAGTACATTATTATAACTTACATTATAATCTAGGCTGATGCAACATTTCTTTCCAGAGAATTGTTTGGGTTATGGGTTTCCCACAGAAACATCTCTCTTTTGCCTATGGTATGTAAACCCTGAGTATGCATCAGAGAGTTACCTGGATCCCATTCCATGCAAACACAAGGTCTTGGTACCTCTTCTCCTGGTTGTTTCATTTTATAAACTAAAGGCCAATCCATACTAACCTTAATATTGGTGCTCTCTCTTCCTGTCACCTTACTTAAAGCTGTTATTGTTAGTGAGTTTGTGATAATAAACACGCAAGTGAGCACTGACAGCCCAGCTCTCATTTAGTGCACTCAGGCTTTTGAATTTCACAGAGTAATTCCCCATTAATGACCTCTGCCCCATCTGGAAGACTGAACTGCAGCCCTGTATAGGCTCCTCTCCACTTGGCACTACATCCACTGTGAAAACACAAGTCAGAAAAGTCTGGGAGGGTGAAAAGGGTACCAATTATACCAGGTAAATTGAACAATTGCAATAGCTCATCCTCAGCATCAAAGCCACCCAAATATATGAAGGGTTTCTGCGTGATACAGATTTTTTCAGGATTTATAGTACTGAAGAAAAACTCTGCCACACCTACCAGACTCTTCATCTCTCCAAGAATTTACGGAAATTGTAATACTTTTTTAAACAATATCACTGTCTGCCTCCGTGCATGTGTGTGTAATATCAAGTTCATGATGTTCATACAGCAATAGGATTTGGAGAAAGACAAACTCATTTCTTCTCTACATACCAGTGCCTTGACTAATTAACACAGGAACACTTTAGCTGGACCTTAAGGTGTCGTATTGTGAGGAAAGCTTACAACTGTATCCAGCTTCTACTGCTCAGGCTTTGTCTGACCTGAAAAATATAGCAAGACAAATTAACAGAGAAAGTTGGAAACAATGAATAGTTTTGTCTCTGCTATATATGAACTTAGAAATACTTCTCTAGCACACAGAATGGGATTTCAGAAGCATTCTGCACAAAAAGAATTCGAATGAAAAGGGAATCCCTTAGTAGACTCCATCTTTTAAATTGTAATTCCTGGGAAAAGAAGGAGAGCATAAACAAGTTGTCTGTCAATGTCTGTGTGCGTGTGTTTGAAAGGAATATTCCTGCAAACTCCTGGTCATGGAAATAAGTCATGCAGTAGCAGCAGCAACATTGCAAACACTGCTATTGTTATCCTATTATTCAGATTCACCAGGAGGAACACTCAGAGTCAAAATGCAACATGAGGTAGAAAATTATATGACCACCACAAAAACAAAACAAACAAACAAACAAACAAACAAAAAAGTCTCACAAATTTTGGAAATTCTTGACATTTCTAAAGAAACTTTAGTTTGTTTTATATGTGAGTCTGTCTTTATACCCATAAGTTTTCCTGAGGTCAGTTCAGTGCCTCCAGAAGAAAGGAAAGCCATGGTGTTCCAGGAAGCATGCAGCTGCCCCCACTCCGGCCTTCCAGAGAGCTGCCTTGAAACAATAGTAACAGCAAAGGTACAGCGTGAACTGGACCACTCTGTGTTTCATTAACCTCAAAGGAGAAGTTTATTTTTTTTTTTTCAAAGCCGGTTTGGAACCATTTAAATGATAACATTTCAAAGCTAGGCAGCCTTTAGACCAACTCAGGGGGTCAAGGCTTCTTAAAAAGCAAAACCTCTGTAATGAAGCTTTTATTTTACATCTCCATTTCCCACTTGTAATGGGGCTCTGTACCTCCAAGGCTTTCCTCTTGCTGTGCTGAAGCTGTAGGGGTCCAGCAAGCTGCCACCCACAGTCACATGAACAAACAGTGTTTGTATCCCCTGAGCAGCTCTGCTGGAAATTAACTGGGATATATCACACTCCTGGTCTGGAGCTACCAGATGGTCTCTTCTAGAAGGGACCTCACACATTGCAATACCTGACATTTCACCTTCTACAGACATCTCCTTTTTGTCCTGCAGTTTTAGTCTGCTGTGATTTAAGAAATCTATGCCCTTGACTCCCTGGACCAAGCAAGAGAGGGGCAATTACCAAGCAATTTTCTACATTCTCAGAGAAAGTCCTAAACAATGAAAGTTCTAAATCCCAACGAGCATAACTGGGAACACTTTATGCCTTATTAAGAACGGAAAAGACTAACAACAATTCTGTAAAAGAGAAGCAGCCGTAGCCAAGAACTTGTTGCTGGATATATCCAGTTTGTATCACGTGACCAGACTTACATAAAACTAAAACATGATTTTGCATGCCAAACCCTATCCCAGGTATTCTCAGGGTGTTCCTCTCTCCACAGGCACAGCTTGAATTAGCTTCTGGTACTATGAGGCTTGCTTGGATGAGAAGAGTCTGTAGAGAGGAGTCAGCTGCGAAAGCTCAGCTTGAGATAGAAAGGTTACAGAAACAGCTACTGTTCACTTTAGATGGAATGACTGAACAAGGAAATAAACGGCCAGTAATACTTATCCAAAAATATAATGCTTATGTGTTCAGAAGCTATACATGTTAACATAGTATGTTTGTTACACAAATGCAAAGCCAGTATCATATAAATCAGTCATGCCCTCAGCCAAATTATTGTGTATGGCTTCAGCTTTGGTCAGCACACCTCCTTACTCCCACTAATTAAAATCAGCTTGCCAGGTAACATATTTTCCTCCCAAATGAGTAATTTCCTGTGGAAAAAAAAAATCATAATCAGGTATGTATAATCAGAAATGTTTAATTGTGCATCAAGAATAGGTTTCAATTCTTAAAAGCTGGAAGCAGCAGGGAGACAACAAAGCTTATTCCAGATCCAGGGGTTTTTAGGATACAAATAAGACTGCTCAAAATTACTATTAAAATAATGAGAGATTTGGCAATTAAGTAGCCAATGAAATTAAAATATAGAGAAAATAATGTAAATAGAAGAAAAAAAAAAAAACCAAACATACCCTGATCATGCACAGAGATGTGCTTTTTACAAAGCATTGCCATTTTTCAATCAGACACTGAAGACTTTGAAAAAAACTGCTCATCTCCTGATTATGGTAAAAAAACATAAACCAAATGGATTTTCAGGCATCATTACAAAATACTTTGAGTACAAAATGCTAGATAAATACATGTCAAAATACTAGATAAATACCTGTGTGCACTTTCCATTGACACCTCCAAGATGGTTTCATGGTCACATTGCCTGAAAAATGTTGTGTTTTTCTCAGTGTTTGCAGCATCTGTACCCAGGCACCAGCACCTAGTCTTTCACTTGCTAGGCTCAAGAATCAAAATTCAACTCATGGGCACCCTTTACAGAGTTGAAATTTCAGAGACAAAGACACATGGCTGATTATACTGTGAAAGCCATCTGCTCGACTCTCAGGTACTCGGAAAATAACCTACCACTCATTAATTTAATATTGTACTTCACCAACTCAAATATCCATATGCTGTTGTTTTATGAAAAAACTTTACACCACTGTTAATTCTGTTGCCATTATTCCCATTTGTGGCTTGTGCTACCCACAGTGCTGGGGTGGTGCTTGAAACATTAGACCAGAACCAGCCCAAGCTTTCAAGCACAATGAATATCATTTGAGCACCTACTGTAAAAGACAGCAAGAACCTCTGTTCAAATAAGGGTCAGAGTTTGAGGTTCAGTCTTGAAATGTCTGACATCACCTACTTAAACAATAAACATCAATAAGGCCACTCATTTTTAAGCACATGCTTAGGTGGTTTGCTGAGTCAAGATCAGCATGCTCAAAACTGGAAAGAATCTAAAGCCTAGCTTTACATTTGAAGGAATTGCTCCAACAATATTTTTCTAAGCTCCCAACCTAATCCTAGGACTGTCTGTTGTACCAGACAAGGCATATCACACAGGATTTATGGCGATCACTTTGGAACAATCTGCCCTGTGTGTTTCCTAGTTCTTCTCTGGGGAAGGATTGTTCCCACCATAGGCTTCTGCCCTGGAGCCTCTCCACTAAGCCATCAGACTGCCAGCACTGCCTACAGTGATACACAGTGTGAGCAGCAGACTATTGACTGCAAAGTGTCTGGGGAAGGTGGCCTATTTCACTGCTATATTCTCAAGCAGATGAACCGGAACAATTAAAAACAAATTTAATGTATCTATTGAAATGCTAAATTTAAAACTTGGAAATGTTCCTATCTGCTTCCTTCCATTTCAAAGCACAGGCAGTTAACTAGGTCTGACTCTTTGGCAGTGGTCCATTTAAATGGCACAGATTTGCCTACCTAACAGAGCCCTTTTGTTTCCTACAGCTGTGAAACTTTGGTGCTATGCAACTTTTCGTGTTTCCCAGGTTACCTTGGCACAAAGTTGTGACTAAACGCAAAAGATTTTGAACTCTAGATTTGGAGGAATATAACCAGAAGGAAAAATTATGACTTTCAGTAAGTGCCCCATGGCAGCAGAAAAAAAGCTCAAAATCAGATTCAAATGTCTGCAAAGATTCTGGAAGATCTGTGGCTTAATAGGGAACTGCATTCTCTGTTCTGCTGTTAGAGGCTGCATCATGTTTGTCTTTTCCTCCATTCCTCTTCCTCACGTAATACCTGTTCAGCTCTATCATCCAATGCAAAGGGAAAAGGGCTATGACATATCTTTTCCAAAAAATTAATCGTAAGAACCTCTTATATTTGAAGAAACTTTAAATTCTGGTGCTGATTTCCTGCTCTGTGGGAAGAAATGGATCTGTTGACACTGATTCCACAGGATAGGAAGTAATTCCAAGCACATACACATATGGTGGTTATTAAACACCTTAAAGTAAACAAGTTCTAGCTGAACTAACAAACTACTGTGGCAAAATAGCCTTCCCATTCTTCTCTGGCTGCAGAACATCCAGGTGGATTAAGTGAGAGTAAGTCTGTGTTATATAGCATACGTAAGTAGTAATTACTTGCAGGTGCAGGAGCATTGGTCTGTGGCAAAGTTCCAGAATCTCCCTCCATGCCTTTTGCCATAGGGAATAATAATCAGGACCTGCAATAAAAGAGCTCCAGAAGTTACTGCCTGGACCCCTGCAGAGAGATGTAAGGACCCTCTGCACTGGGGCACTTCCAGATGAGATACTAAACATGGGTGCACTAAATCAAAGACACACCTTGTGTATCTCATATCAGCAGGGGTTTTTTTATGTTGGCTTTTTTTTTTCTTTCCTTAGACATTTAGGGTTTTTTCCTGAGATATTTAAGACATCCCAGGGCAGCATCTCACTGTCAGTGAACCCCAAATGGACACTACATTCATTGTAGCATCACATCTGAGAGAAAGAAAAATGAAAGACCAGGAAGTGCACACGGATGTTAATAGTATGTGCTATTTAAAGAATAATTTGAGAAGATGTGAAAAGGTTTAGGATTTAGCAGACAGCAATATAACAGGCAAAATACAAGTATTATTCTATTATGCTTAATGTGTGAGCTATTCTTCTCTAGAGTAAATGCAAATGAAGTAACAAATCCTGAGGACCTTTCCTTACCCATACTCTATGCAAACCTTAAAACAAGACCATCACACAGCATTTTTTAAAAATTTCTTTTTTTTTATTATTTATTATTACCACAACACCCAGCCCAAGTCATAAAGCAGGTTCCAAACATATTGACCACCTACACTATGCAGAATAACAAACAGTCCCTGCCTGAAAGGGCAAAAAGCATCATTAAATAAATTTATGGAAAAGTGGGGCCCAAAGAATCTACAAGCCCTATCTACAGTCAATGAGAGAGGCTTTGACAGAAGCTCTTGGAGAATTCCAGGATGAAATCTGGCATCACTTCAAGTCAGTTGCGAAATTCTCACTATCTTCAGTGAAACCAGGACTGAACAAATACATTTCTTCTTCAGTGACAACTTCAGAGACAACTCAGACCTGGCATTTCTTAAGTTTTCTTATTTCTGTTCCTTGTTCTTTTGCACCAAACACATTTTTCCTGCACCTTGTGTTTACAAACTGATATTTTATAATATCATTAGGATACAACTATGTGTAATTCTACTAATCTCTGTCCAATGTTCATTAGTTAAAGTAAAAAAAATTCTCTAGGATATATCCAATATTTACACTGCAATGTTTTTTCACAACATGTCCTGCTTTGAAATGCTATTTCACTGCTTCTTGTTCCTTATCCTGCATTTCTACTGGTGCATTTAATAAGACTGGCTTTTCAGATTTTTGTTTCTTCTTTAAAAGAAGGAGAATTAATGAACTTGGGATATAGGACACTCCACGTAATACTGCTGGCAGGCCAAGATAGAGCCACCTGAAATAAATGAAGAGCTTCATTAATTATATGCATTTGTGAAAAAAATAGCAAAACAATTCAGCAAACACTGTTTGTAAAAATTACACAACCACTCTGAAGTTTGTGCCCTGGCCCTTTTGGATCTCACAGAAGAGGAGTAATATGAGAACAGAGAATATATCAGTGGCTCTTTACATCACCCAGTTTCAGGCAAACAATTGAGCCAGTGAAGTCGGCTACCAGGTACTGTTACAGCTTTCTCCATAGGCAGAAGAGAGCCCTGAAAGGGCCATTCAGGCCACCTGACTAAAACTTGAATCTATTCATAAGACAGAAATATTGTTCCAAAGCAGCCCCAACACAGTATTAAAAGGAATCAGCATGAAGCCATTAGTTCAATAAGATTTTTCTTCGAAATTCCCACAGTCCTCCTTGAAGGGCTACAAAAGCATGAAATGTAGTATTCTGGGCCAATTTCCAACTTGAGTAACTAGATCTTCTCTATAAAATTCTGGTTTATTTTAATTCAAGTATTATTTCAACCATTTTCTCAATGCCATGCAATATAATTTTTCAAAGATATTGCGTAGTCAACCACTAACATTTTTTCCCACACGAGCTTACTGCTTTTAATTTTTTTTTTTAATCACAATTCAGTGTTTTTAAGGCCTGTTCTCAGGAAAGGCTATTAGTGAATGTAATTGTGGCACCAGAACATTTCTGTTCTTTGATGCAACATCTGTATCAAAGGTTGCACTTGACAAATAAAGCCAAAGCCATAGAAAAGTGTTGTGTCACATCTCTAATACAGGAGCAACCTGTCTACTGGGAAAAGATAGAGTGCATAAAATTATATCTGTATGCATGTAATACCTTAAGAAGGAGAAATTAAAATAAAGGAAAAAATATACCTGTATGTGACAATATCGTACATCCTACATGCTCCTTCTCCACCACAAGTCATAGTACCCCACTTCAAGCAAGTGGTATCTATCAAAGCTCCAAAATAAATGGGAGATGGAATTCCAGCTACAAAGAATATTCACAACATTTTTGTGAATCTCATTTCTTCTGGTTAGCAGGCACAGTACAGAACCTATGCTGTTTCTCACTTACTCCACCTCTCCTGCCCTCCTGCAGCATGAACCACATTCTCTGGTTTTTTATGTTCTCTTTTCTTCCTTATCCACCTACCCTCAGCCAAAGATTTTCTTTCCTGCTGCCTGTTTACCACTGTACACATGCTACGAGATGGACTGTGATTTCTATTCAGAACTCAACATTTTCTCTCATCAGTGAGAGGGAATGTTGTGTTAAATAAAGATATAACAAGAGGCAAGGAATGCAAAATGCCTTTCAGATAAGCAGCAGATGTAGTCAGCTGTCCTGGCTTTTGCTGGGATAGAGTTAATTTTCTTCCTGGTAGTTGGTACAGTGCTGTGTTTTGGATTTAATATGAGAATAGTGTTGATAACACAGTGATGTTTTAGTTGTTGCTAAGTAGTGCTTACTCTAAATCAAGGACTCTTCAGTGTCTCATGCTCTGCTAGTGAGAAGTTGCACAAGAAGCTGGGAGGGAGCACATCCAGGACAGCTGACCCGAGCTCATACCATGCTCAGTGTATAAACTGGAGGGAATTGGTTGGGAGGGGCCAATCACTGCTCAGAGATGGGATGGGCACTGGTCAGCAGCTGGCAAGCAATTGTATTGTGCATCATCTTTCTTCTGTTTTATTCCTCCTATTATTGTTATTGTTATTATTATTTTTTCATCAACATATTTTACTTTATTTCCACTATTAACTGTTCTCTTCTCAACACGCATCTCCTACCTTCTTTTCAAACTCCTCTCCTTATCCTTCTGAGGGGTGAGAGTGAATAAGTGCCTGCATAGTACTTAGTTGTTGACTGGAGTTCAACCACAACATCAGCCTATTGCCCAGTATAAGAAAAATGTAAACTGCAAGCTGTTCTAATTTGCCGTGCTGCCTAGATCTGTAAAAAAAGCCTAAATTCTTCCTGATTAAAGGCACTTCATAGCAGTAGGCTCCTGTGCCATGTCCCACAGCCCCAATGTGATCCTTCTCTAACTCTAGAGTGGACCTAACTGTGCTTTTAAAGATAGACATCTTCTTACCAAATACTCTTGAAGCTAGTCCATGGATACCCACTCCAAAGGACTTTTCTTCAGGCTTTAGAGACCTGTATGATAATTACATTGTACACTTATTAGTAGAGGTGACATTAACTCTGGGGTTTCTTTAATCAAACTTTTCATCACTTTAGGTCCAAACAATTCCAATTACAGCAATGGTTGGAAGAGTTCATTATCCTCATTAAGTGATGTTGACTGAAAAGTTCCTTAACTAGGACTGCCAAATCACAAAAGCTGTTGTCATGGTATCATCCACTTGAACTAAGGCAAACACAACGTGCAAGGTGGTTGTGCCTTAACTGACATCATGTTGATGTGATCAATAAACACACGGGTATCACACACCTCTCAATGGCTCAGCACCCTGACTTTGTGGTCCTGCATTAATTCAGGATACAGCTGATAGCCAGAAGTAACATCACATTATAAAGCTGACATGACACTAAACCTTAACCCCACAAAATGACATAAGATTTTTCTGCTCTTCCTCCTTCTGTACACAAACTAACCAACTTTTAATTCCTGGGAGTCTTCAACCTTAGAATAACAAGTCCAATAGATTTCTTAAGATAAAGACATTTTACTGTACCTTATTAAGACCATGTATCCGGGCATGGCTGCTAAGGAAAAAATGAAGCTGCAGACTAATGACAATATTAAAAAATAATGAAGCATCTTGTCACAATTGTCGTCTCCATCACACTGGCCCAGAATTGCAGAGATGTTTTGAGATGAAAACCCTGAGGCTGCAACACAGGTGCAGTTTTCAAACACCTGTCAAAAGAGTATTTTCATCACACAGATTGTCCGAACTCATGCACCGAGGCTGAAATTCGCACTGTTGGCACCCAGCTCACTGTCTCCTGCACCTGACCTTGGTACACACATCAGAGCTGTCCTGTGGCCTCTCTCCCATCCCAGTCAGCCAGGCACTGGTCCAACCACTCCTGCATGTGGAGTATGGGGTTAGGGAGTGAGAGGGAGGTCTCATGCAGCTGGGATTATGTTCCCTCAAGGAGGCTGTGATCAAGACCAGGAGAGCACTTGTGTTCCACAGCACAGCCTGGCTGTGTGGTCCTTCCAGAGACAACAGACCTGACATGCTTTTTTGTGACCTAGAGTGTAGTCTTTCATATATCAGAAGAGAAGAAACCAGAGATTTGACTGGGCCTGGACTGCAATATGCTCACTCAAATTATAGCCAGAATAAGGGCTCTCAAACCTCAGCCAAGGTAACCAAGGGCATCAGTGTCTGGCCCTTACGATCATCTAATATGCCTTTAAAATATTTGTAAAATACAGAGGCTTTCTAAAATCTCTACGATTGGGGTTTTTATTGAACTTATTTTTTATTGTTTTCAACCTAATTAGAACTTACAGGGGGGTTTATGAATATGTGCTATTAATTAAGATAATAAAAGTTCTGGTTACTTGTTTAAACGTACAGGATAAAAAAGAATAAGTCCATGTTATAGACTTTCATTTTGGCTGAAATGTGTCAGATTTCCAACTAGCAATACCTTCAGAATAATTTCTCACTTTATTTTGAGCATTTAAGATACTTTCAGTTTCTTAAAAGAGAAGGAGTCTTCTTATATTTTCCAGTTTAAACTTACACTGATTTTCATATTCAGTTTGGAATTTCTGGTGCTACTCAATGAATTTATCCGAATCTATCACCTATGAATATGACATATTCAATAAAGGTACATGTATGGGTATTTCCCACCTTATATTGATACAGATGTTTCTCTACTACAATATTTCATAGTTACAGCACAATAAAATGTATGCTTTACCACACTTTTTCCCGTTCCTCTTGAGGATTTACACCCCGCAAGACAAGGTGACACATAAGTGATTCCATTGTTCCCGCAAACAGGGTCCCATATTTTAAGTGGGCAATCACAATTCCTGTTGCAGGCAGCAAGTAGAGTATTTTCTGCATATGAAACTTGCTCTATTCTGAAATACATTTAGAAGATGAATAAATATGAATACAGCAATCCTCTGCAATGCCTAAGTTTCTGTTCTAGCTCAAATATTGATTCAGGACACAGTTCTACATGTTCCTATCCTGGAGTCATGCCTTTCTACCTTTCCATAGGATATTTTATGATATTACATTACATCAATATTATCAATGAGGTATGCATACCCTACAGCATTTTTCTCAGCTATGGCATGCATGTTTTTGCTTCTCTGTAAGTGTTGCATGTATACTTACATGTCCATTTCACAGACACACAACGCTTCCCAATGATTAATGGCAGGATTCAAATCAAGAATCTGCAGATAAAATATCCTCTGATAACTTGATAACAATCAAATTCCAGTATGCCAGCACAAGATTAAGAAGAGGGATTGTCCCTCTGTTATTCTAAAGTTACACTCATGTATGCCTAATTTAATCAACAATTTCTTTTTATTTTCACCTGCAGTTACATGACCTTACTAATTATGTTAGTAAAATAATTAATATGGACATGCACTCACATGAGTCTTGAATATGGATATATATTTTTAATACACTTTTATGGCTTGAAACAGTGATAACAGAAGATAGACCTACTGTTTCATGCAAGCAAAAAGCCTTGAGAATTTAGGTCATGAAACTAAAATGTTGCAAAGCTATGGAGCCCCTGACTGATTCTTGACAAGAATAATCATCCCAGTGTCTTAAGACTGAAGTCCTCTTGTGTCTTAAAGAACATACCCTTCATAGGAAACTGTTAGACCAGCAACTGGTGAAGTATCACAGACAGTCCAATAGGCAGCAAAGTAGAGAAGGTATTCCAGTAAAGATACCCAAAATGCTATGTTCGCAGCCTGATAGATATTTATCTTGAATTTCTTCATGAATAAGCCTCCAGAAAAATACCCAACGCATAGAACTGGTAAGTTGTAAACACCTATTTAAACAAGTGAAACTTCCATGTTAAAATAAAGGAGACCATTGAAGCTACTCTACTCTAAGGTAGCTACTGAGGTAAATACTAAAACTACTGTAAGGGAAGATTGTTTTTGGCAAAGACTCATACAGTGCCTGTGGCTGAATAATTTAACAGCTATCAGGAATGGGTCTCTACTAATTTCCTTGCACACCCAAAACCTCTGGCAAAGTCAAAGTGAGAACTGCTTGGGAAGTGAGACAGAGGATAGGACTGGAAAGATTAATTAGAAACTTGCAACCTAGAGTTGCAATCTAGGTGCAACTCACAAAAAGAAAATAAATGGTTTCAATCCAGCCTATCCAGCTGACAGAGAAACTCAACAGGAAGATAAGCTACTGGAAAACATCTCAATACACACTGAACATCACAGAAAGGAGGGACAGACTCGGTTTTGATATGAGATTACTGAATATGCTCTCACATTTCTTTGATGATTGATACTTTAATGAAGCAAATTCTGACAGAAACACATTTTGGAAATGGTTTTACACAAACATCACATGGTTTAGTTTCATATCAGCTGAACTTTCTGGGCCAATTCAAAAGATGGGGAGTAGATTATAAAATGTTGCCCAGAAAATTAGGAGAAGCTTAGAAAAAAATGCAAAAATATTTAGAAATGCTTCGTAGTGTGGTATATCACACTTGCAGAAGAATTTAACCCTAGCAGGGACATGTAGATATGAACATATATATATTAAAAAATACAGATAATTTGCACTGAGACGACACTACTTGGTTGAACAGAGCAAACCAAAATGCAAACATACCCATTAAAAAGATGGCATCTGATGGAGATTTTCCAAACTGCTGTTCCAGATATTTGGGCATGAAGGATATCATGCCATCAAAGGCACTGAACTGTAACACAGTTATGCATATAAATAACATATACACTGGGTTGTGAAACAGAGCCTTGAGAAAGGGGATGAAATCTGGAACGAAATAATGGAATGAGTTAGAGTGATGCTTTATGAAAAGAATGATCATTGCTCACCGTGACTGAGGGGTAAGATGGGAACAGAAAGATCCTTAACTGGACCAGGCTAAATCTTGTGCTTTGCCAGATGCCACAGGCCAAAGATCATTTAGCCCAGGCTACCCTAACATGTCTTCTCCACCCAAAGATACCCTCAAACACACACACACACATGCACACACACACACCCGCCCCAACGCATGCTGCTGCTTATAAAAAAATAAGAAATCACAGCAACAACCTTATAGTAAAAGTTTCCTGAAACTTTTTAGCTGTGCAGTGACTGAGCTTTGCAGCTACAGATCTGCAGCAGCAGCTACTCCCCCATGCTTCCTTCTTTTTTCTCATCTCATGTCCCCAGAGCATTCACCAAAACCCCTTTCCTGCACCAGGAATATGGAGGGAGTACAGGGGGAAAGGGGTGCAAAAGCACCAGGGAACTGTGACAACCTGCCCCCCAGAGACCAGCTCACTGATTATGCTCTTTGCTGGGCAGAAGAGGCCTGAATAGAGATGTGACCACAGTTATTCCCACCATACTCTCAAAGTCTGTATCAGCCAGTCTTCAGCCAAGCAAGCATCTGAGAAACTAATTTACACAGTTCTTTTCCCTTTGTAATGCCTATTAAGTCAGGACCTGAACCACAAAAAAAACCCCGCAATTCCCCTTTGTCTAATGTTCTCTGTTAATTAACGTGCTGAGCTATTGTAAAGAAACTCTGCAGAAAATCATAAGCATCTGTAAAACAATGAGTGTGCCTCATTGAAAAATGGACACCAGTTAGGATGGGCATATATCTTTCTTATGTAGACAAATATAGAAGAGGATCCGTATGCAAGTCTTGCAAAAATAAGTCAAATATTCAAAATGGTATAAATCGGCTGCATTATTTACATATCCAATGCAGTTTGTAATCAGAGCTTTCAGGGGAAAATAATTTTTATTAAACCAATTTTATTTTAGATTAATTTTAACTTGAAAAAGTCAGATTTCAACTTGAAATTGTCAGTGACTAAAAAGCTGTCTGAGTGTGTCCTGATCAGTAGTCTGTGAGGGGACCTATTTCAACAGGGGGTTGGGCCAGGTGACCTCCACAAGTCCCTTCCAACACCAACTATTCAGTGAAATTAAAAGACTCTATATTCAGGATATTCAGGGACAGTGGACATTCCCATCAACACAGGCAGGGAATGCTCATGAAAACATAAGCTGTGAAGGGATTCTGGGGCACCAGGACCCCCATCTCATCTAGGAACCTTTCTTCACCAGAACAGTATTTTATTCATGGATTCATTTAAGGCTTCATGACCAGCAGAAAGAGACTCTATCAAAATGAAGTTGCATTATCAGCCAAGATCTGAGTATAACTCTGGGTATGGTGAATTTGCAGGACTCAGCTGGAAACACCACAGACAGGTAACTGCCACATGGCACGCACTTTCTGAAAAGGAAGTTCCTGTCAAGGGACCCTGACCTGAGACTACAGAATCAGGAGACTGCTCT
Organism: Margarornis squamiger; assembly: GCA_035222235.1. NCBI lineage: Eukaryota > Metazoa > Chordata > Aves > Passeriformes > Furnariidae > Margarornis > Margarornis squamiger. The sequence goes on from JAWWTY010000037.1 coordinate 72,135,314, forward strand.
GAAGATCATAGCCTTTGACATGTTTTATTGACTTACATCTCCAACTAGCACAAATAATGGAAGGGGGGAAAATGGCTTCTTACAGACATATAGATCTGAAAGACCATAGATGTAAAGTTACCAGGGGTAACATGAATGAAAGTCAGCCAAATAGATCTTTGTTCAAAAGCACTTAAACGTTTATGAGACACTTCAGCACCTGTCAATTCCCTTTTATGGCTCTAGGGTGGGCTCAGGGTATGCACACAAGACCTGTGCTGGCTTTCTGCTTTTCTCTACAGTGAATGTGAGGTACAAGCAACTAACATCTGCAACTCATCCACAGCTCACTGAGTTGTAATATTCTTAACCAGATTTCAGTACTTCCACCTTCTCACGGGAAGAAAAGATCTACATCACCTGAAATGGAGGGGAAAAGGAATGAATACTGGAGCTATGAAATTAGCTTGCTTGCTCTGCAAGGAACCATTCTAAATCCCTGAATAAACTCTCTGTACAACAGAGACATGAACAAGAGTAGGCATTTCATACCACGGGCCCGTCTTTAACTACACAAATACACATAATTCACATTTTAAGGACTAAATTAAGAAGGAAATAAAATACAATATAACTTGCCTTTAGCAATTTCATACATGGTCTGTTTGGCTTCATTTTTGTCATTTTCTTGCAATGGTATGACACCTTTTTCAACTGTCTCCTCAGGTTCATTGGTTTCACCTTCCTTCACAAGTGCCTTGGGCAAAAACCAAAATGGTATTCCCACGAGAAGATTCAGTAATGCACAAATCAAAATGCCCAGCCACCATGCTCCTACCCAGCGGGCATCAGTAGCTGTTATAGTTATGTCATCTGTAACAAAAACCAAAAACATATGTATTATATCAGTTCAGAAATATTCTTCGCTGTCATTGTCTGTTTTCCTACTCATGTCTGACATGGGATATATTAAAAGTATTTTAAGGATTCTTAAGATGAGGCTCATGAAGAAGAACAGTCTCCAGTCTGGCAAATTTCAGTGTTTTGTATTAAATTAATTCTAGTCCTTTCCTATATTAAGCCAGATGACACAATTGTTCATCAAATAATTTATAAGCAGATTGATTTGTGTGTGAATTAAGTATTATACACAGATCTTCCATGTTAAAAGAAACACCAACAAACTCAGATAAAATTGAGACAACTCATATTAGCAAAGAAACATCTTTTAGCCCTGATAAACACACCAACGTGACTACAGATTTATATATAAGATTTTATATATTCACCAATTACCTTCACCTACTGATCCAACATCAACAAACAGTTCTGCACAGAATGATGCCAACAATAAACCAAGGAAGGGGCCAATTACAGTTCCTGTATGGAGACATGCTAGAATAGGAAAAAGAGAAAACTTAATAAATTAGAACCCAGACATAATTATTTTCTTGGAATTGTTATATATCTTTAGAACAGCTCTACTGGAAAGGCATTTGTGCCTAAAACTGGCCTCGCTTCAAAGAAGTTAATCCCTAGCTAAATTCTACAATATTCTAGTTAAAGTTCTACAATATTCCAGTTAAAGTTCTACAATATTATTTTGATAAGGCAGTAATGACTGTCTTCTCTCTTCCTTCATTGGACTGAAAGGAGTCATAAAAAGCCTTTAACTTGTTTTTGTTTATGTGTGTCTTTGTTTGGGAGAGGGGAGCTATCACAATTTACCCAGGTAGAAAGGTGAATTCTCTGCTTTGGCAAAATCCTCCAAATAGGAAATGCCTAAAGGCATGATGGGAGTTTCACCCATTCCTCGCACTATGTTTCCAACCATCACAAATATCCACAGCAAGGACCCAGGCTCTCTTTCACATTCTGTGAATAAAATAAGATGTCAGAATTAATGTTTTAATTCTAACTATTAATGCACATCTAGCGACAAAGAATTGATTAACAGCTAAAAATTTGGTGGGTAGGTCTGTCCTATAAAAAAGTTAAATATCTGGTCACAGTATTGGAAAGGCTCTGGAACTGGAGAAAGCTGAACTTGCTGAAGGAGAGTTTAAATCCCTTCTTTCTCCTTGTCCAACCTTCTGGCAGTCATAGAATGGTTTGGTTTGGAAGGGACCCCAAAGACCATCTAGTTCTGACCCCCTTCCAATAGACAGGGACAACTTCCACTGGAGCAGCTTGTTTGAAGTCCCATCCAACCTGGCTGAACTTCTCTGGGCAACCTGTACCAGTACCTCATCACCCTCATGGTGAAGAATGTTTCCCTTCTGTCTAATGTAAACCTGCCCTCTTTCACTTTAAAGCCATTCCCCCTTGTTCTATCAGTACCAGTCCCTCTCCAGCTTTCTCAAAGGCCCCCTTTACATACTGGAAGGATCCTGTAATGTCTTCCTGGAGCCTTCTCTTCTCCAGAATGAACAGCTCCAGCTCTCGCAGCCTGTCTTCATAGCAGAGGTGCTCCAGCCCTCTGAACATCTTCGTGATCTCCTCTGGATTTGCTCCAGCAATTCCACATCCTTCTTATGCTGGGGGCCCAGAGCTGGACACAGTGCTCCAGGTAGGGTCTCGTGAGAGTGGGATAAAGGAGGGAAAATCACTTCGCTTGACCTGCTGGTCACACTTCTTTTGATGCAGCCCAGGATAATTCTTCATAAATATTCAGAATGATGGGATTGAAAGCACTCTCACCAAGCCTGCTTCAGATGCCACTGTTCTCTCCCACTTTGTCATACTTTGATTTCTCAGTACCAATTCATTGACAAATTAAAACCAGCTTTGTTAGCTGACAACTCATGACTTCCTGAGTGAAAGCATTACTGACCAGAGATCAAGACTGGATCTTCTGTATCAATGTCAGGTTGCTGTCAGAAGACATGGGTGAAGCAACTCACATGAAGATGTGGTCAAATTCAATCCAGTTCTTGCTTCACACAGGAGATAAACTCATATGTAGGAACATCACAGTCTTGCTTGTCCATAAACTAATAGGGAAACAATCACCTTACCCAGGTATACTCAAGTATACTCAGGACATTAATCCCATGCTCGCAGTGTGAGAATTTTGTGGACTTACTGTATTTTGTGTGTGATCATTTCATAGTTGCCTCTGAGCAACTAAGTGTTTTGACTTCACAGTAATTACTTTATATGCACATTTCTAGTGCACAAACATGTTTCAGGCTCACAGATAAGTTTTAGCCTAGTTTAAAACAATTTCTCTTTTCTCTAAAAGGAAGCAAGATCTATGTTTAGTTCTATCCCTATTGATCATTCTTTTATTTCTTGTGTCATACAGCAAAAAAGAATCCTGATGCCTTTTACCCATTGTCCATATATGTTTCCCACCTCCTCACAGCATCATAATAATTCAAGTCAAAAGGAGGAACATTTATGAGAACAGCCTGGTATTGTGGACTCCCAAAGTGACTGCCAGGGATGTTAACTGAGCTGTTCAGATACTGTGAGAACTGCATGAAAAAATGTTACAGCCCTGGAGTCACAGAACAAAGAAACACGAAGGACAGGAAATTTCCCAACCTTTAGTTTTTATGCCTGATCAAAAGCAGGAGCCTGAAATAATTGCTAATAAAAATAAAAACCTATTTACTTAGACACTATAAAAACTGAGGAAAAATTAGTAGTAATCATAGGAAGAGTCATACCTGCTGATGGCTCCTCTGTAGGCAAAGAGAACAAGCTTTGATTAACAAGGCATAGAGGCATCACTGAAAAATTTTCCCATTGTGAAATGCTGCTTTCAATATGATACCTATTTGAATTAAAGGAAAGTGTGTACAGGTTAAGAAGATATACAGGAGAACCACCTCATACTTCTGTACTTTAATAATGGAGCTACCTATAAGAAGAATGTGTAGCTATAAAGAGGAAACCCGTGTCAGGAGTTAACTGAGCCTCAGTAGCAAAACAGGCTACGAACAAAGGAAATGTAGCAGTGTTTTACCCTGACTCTTACCTTGTCTCTAACATAATATTGTAACACATGCTTCAGGAGGAGCTGATGAACCACATTAATGAAATCCCTCATATCATCTTGTCTCCTACTCTTCTTATATTTTAATCCAATTTACACCCTAAGCAGAGGGTACCACCAAGGCTGTCAGAGCCAGACCACACCAGACACAAACTGCTCTACAATTATCATATTGAACTCACAATCAGCAATGTCTCTCTCAATAAGCAACACTGTCTCAGTGGAAGGAGTTTCAGATTAACACACGTAAGGATCACAGAAGCTGCCGTGAGCTAAGCAAAATACTCACCTTCCAAACAGGAAATGAGGAAGTGATATCAAAAGACATCCAAATGACAGAATTGTGCAGCCCAAAGCAATTATTCTGGGTCTGTGAAGCTTTGCTCCAAAGTAACTCACAAATGCTATCAGCAGCAAGTTACCTGCAAAAAGAACCTGGTTCATATTTACAAACCACAGCATTCCCAGATCTTTTAAAGTGCATCACAAATCTGAGTATACCTTGTAAGCTCAACATCTGTTTCTTGTCATGTAAAAACTCTAACTAGACAGGGAACTGTCTACATGATGCAGTAATTCCCTGCTATGTGTGACCTTGATCTTTTTTTGGACGAGTTACATCACATGAAAAGAACATGAGAATAGAAGGCAGCATGGAAAAGAGATCACAGTGAGAGAGATTTTGACTGCACCTACGTGGAGAAGAAATTTCCCACTACTTTACATAGAGACCATGCCAGATGCTGCAGAATAATAGCTGGCTTAGGAAGTTATTCTCCTAGGATACTCTATTTCGTAATGTGTGGGGAAATACAGAAGGTATCTCCAAGTGCTTTTGCACTGAAAATAATAAACACGCAATGACAGTCATAGAAAAGGAATAATAAATCAATATTCTTTTCAATAATTGAGAAGAATTTAAAAAAACCCATGGTTTTGTACCTACACCATTTAAAAATACAAATGTGCTAAAAATCTTCCTTCTCCTCTCCTCTACATTCACTTCAGAATCAGTTGATTTTCTTTTTCTTCATTTATTATTATGTAACTAAGAAAAGAATCAAGCTTCATGTTATGAATCAGGCTCCATAAAAATAGCAATTTAGTAATTGTACACCTACTAATTTTGTGATCTTTTTATCAAAAGAACAAAATCATGTCTCTGAGTGATGAGCATCATGCTGTGAAAGAAGATAATACCTTTACTGTGTATGATTGCTAAACAGATTGTATTTAATCAGTGGCTTGAATGACACTTTGAGATGTACATTTATAGTCCTTATAAGTCACTTATGTCTCTTAATAATTTCAAATATTATTATGTTCATTCATTAAGTGCATATGAGAGGTTAATTTATTTAAAACAATAAGCCTTTTATATACCACTTCATTAATCTTGGCCATTTCATATTTCATAAAGTCTCCTCCTCATCAAAAGCAGGAATATATTCTGAGTACTCCTTCTATATCATAACTTTGAACTGCCTTGTCAGACTGCTTTGCAGGCTGCAGCACGGCATTGTCAACAATTTCTTCCTCTTGCACATGCAGATATAGGAGACGAGAAAAAGAGGGAAGAGCAAGCCTTGCTTCCCCTCCTATCAGTGCACGTGAGCCTGCACAGACCATTTCGTCAGCTGAGCCAGGGGCATTAGAGATCCACACTGTGACTTTCAGGGTGTCAGACACCTCCTCTAAGGATCTCTGTTTAGAGGGGTTTGAAGCTATCAAGGCGTTTGTTTGGCTTTTTAGGCAATGACAAGAGGCAAGTTTGTCACTGGGCAATAAAACTCAGTGATAGGCAAGGTAAGAATCACTAAAAGCAACTTTCTTCGGAGGTATGAAATCTTGAAATCCAACCAACTTTGATTAAAGAACTGTAAAATGCTAAATATGACCTTAAATTCAAACAAACGTTGCAAAATCTTTTTGTTTTGCTCAGAAAGATTCAATACAAGGCTCATAAACTGGTTCTATTTTGTTAGTTGCTCTTATGATACCTCTCATATCTTATGATAATGCAAAAATTAGCTTTTTAAACCCTAAACCTTTTCATTTAAGTTGTTGTACCAGTTTCCAAGACAATAACTGGTGAAGTGTCAGCTGAAAAGGAAGGACAGAGTTTATCACTATTGCCACATATGGTAATTGAGAGACTGGTAAGGATATAAGAGTTGCTAATACAGCTCAGACAAAATATCATGTTTTTAAATAACAAGAAATATTAGAATGAGAGATTACCAATTTCAAAGCTTCCATTGATGATCCCCACTAAAGAAGCTGGGATATTGAACTGTTTCTCTATCTGTGTGTACATGCTGTTCATGTAAGCACCAGACATTGTTTTACCAAGAAAGGCAAGTGACAATGCCAGCAGAAATACCTGGGAAGGAAAGAGGAGAATGCATAAAGAATTCAAAATTATATATTTATTAATATTCCATGGTTATTTTCCCCACCAAAGATGTGCTTCCAGCCAAAATAAGTTAACAGTTCTGTTCCACTGTGTGTAAATCCTACCACCTGTCCTGCATCTGTACCATACATACTTGTTCTTCACCTGCTCCCATTGACCAAGACGGTCTTTAGAAACCCCGTTTCCCCAGCCAAGACAATCCTGTGCCTGCTGCAAGATTGCCATCTGCAGGCCTGAAAGTCTGCAGCCAGACCAGGATGCAGAGACCTTCCCAGCCTCTGCTCATCTGAATGACAAATTACTTGCAGAATTACCTTGGGCCAAATTACTTGATCCAGTATCTGCTCTCACATCTCAGCATAGGTCATGAGCCCACAACAAGTAATTTCAAACAGGAGTAAACAATGTCTTTTTTTTTTTTTTTTTTAAATACAATGTCTTTTTACAAGACAATTAATAGTAATTGACAGTAAAAAATAAAAAATAAAAAAAACATGCAGTTGTATTCAAATGGTTTTAATTTTAGGGTTCTTAATAAGCAGTATTCACGAAATTAAATCAAGAGTATCTTTAAATACATCTGCTGGAAATGCTAAAAAGCATAAGCAATGTGTTTGGGCTTTGAATTACTACGGAAAACAAGCTATTTTACAAACTTTTACAGCATTTCTTGACAACTCTAATAGTCTAAGTTACATCAACGGCCAATTTTTACTGCCGTGTCACAACTAGGAAGGGTCATTTTACAGGTTTAAGAAGGAATGGTAAACATGTCAGACTGGGGGAATTACACAAAGTCAGAGGTAGAGCTTTAAAGGGTCAATCAACCATACGTTCAACACAGCACAGAGTATAAAGGTCAGGGACAGCAATAAGCAACACATGGTCATTTACAAACTTGTTTGACCTTGATTAGGGCATTAAGGTCAGAAACAAAACAGCTTATTCATTCAACTGTAACTTCTACAAAAACACTGCAAATGCAAGCAAGTAAAGTTTTTCCTACAAAATCACTAAAATGTTTCTGTACCTTCAGCTTGGAAATGCAACAGAATTTGTCCTCTGCACGTGGCTTCTCAGCTTCTTTCATGTTGCCTTTTTTATTTTTTGCCAGTGTCTGTTTCTGAGTCTGTCCAGCGGTCCCATTGCAGCGTTGAAAAAGATGAGAGAAAAGAAGACAAAATTTTGTCCCATGTTTGCAAAAAAAATCAGATTCTTTCTAAGAGATTTGATACTTGAGCGTCCTCTTAATTACAAACCAGACTACAACAAAACCTACAAGGCTGTACACTTTATCTTAATCAAGATACTTTGATACGGGAAAGTCAACAACACACAGCTGGTTACGTCTCATCAGACACTGAAAGCTGTCAGCAGCAATACCACCAGAGAGCAAAGAACAGGGAAAAGAGAGGTTCTGAGGGCAAGCCGTTTGTCTTAACACAGCTTTTCAGCCCTCTGCCAAGCATTTGGCACTGACCGCTGTGGTAGACAGAACTATGAAGACCTATAGGTTTAACCAATGTACACCTGTCTGCATGGTCTTTATTTATTATCCCTGTCCTTGCTAGCCATAAAAAAGATATTCAGTTCAGCTCTGCATGTTCTTCCTCTCTTCTACTGGCATCAATGTGTATTTGTTACTTTTTAATAGAAACTCTGTCGGAGATTAATCTCTTGGCATTAAAACTAGAAGGAAACAAAATAAAACCAAAACCACCAGACCAACTTGAGTTCTAAAAGGAAATAAAACAGATTCCATTCTGCTTCCCCTCACAAGATTTGCAAAAATATCCCTCTTTGTTTGCCTGCCTCTTAGTGATCTTCATTGAAACTTGATGGTTAGAGCTTCTGTAGTGCTATGCCACCTGCTTTCTTTCACATCTTATATATATATATATGCCAAAAATGTGTTCAAAGAAGGAGAAAAATATTTCATTGACTTGGATATACTTACCTGCAAAAGCCCCTACACATCTGAGGGTAAGCACAATGAGTTAAACAGATTTCATTCTAAGGACTCCTACAAAAACTTCATTAAATCAAGTTATTCAATACAGTTCCCTGCTGCCTGATGGGGTAAGCTGAAGAAAACCAGGGCAAGCGAGCGCCCTACCTTATGGTCAGGATGGACACAGGTTAATGTCCTCTTTTTTTGTCTTGGATACACTTTCCAAGAGCGATCTTCCAGCACCTGCTCGTTGCTGTGTTTTCCACTTCATGGAGCCACAGCTGGGAAGCAAACTTGACAAGCCCACCAATAGGACCGAATTGCCTTTCACATTCTTCAACCCAACACCCTCCCAGTCAATCTCTTCAAACATTAATTTCCACAACAATGTTAATCCTCTCAAATGTGTTTCCTAACTAACTTGATTCCTAGCAAATTCATGGGCATTAACTCCTTCTATAGCAACCTTCTCGTTTTCAGTCTCTTAAAGTGTAGTGCATTATTACAGCATTCCTAAAAATACTTTACAATTAGTTGTAGCATCTCAGACAATTAGCTGTGATATATACACAGTTTGTATTTCTGCTTTCTTACAGATGCTTACACAAACTGTGTTCAATCACAGGACTAAACTGTGCTTATACAGATTTGCATTTTCTTTGCCATCTGGATAAAAGTTTATGTCCCAGGGAAAAATGTATGCAATATCTAAATACTGCCTTACTCAGAGTGAAGCTCACCAGCAATGCCAAAACATCATATCAGTCCCCCATGTCTGTCCTTTTCTGCTCCTAGGAGCTGGCAACAGGATTCTTTTCCTTACTACAACAGTCCTTGCTTTTCACAAACATACACAGGGAACATCATCTGGCTAATTGTAGATTTTCTCTTCTGGTGCCACAAGATACCAGTCAGCAACCTCTGTCCAGGTTTGTCTTGGCCAATCAGAAACATCACACTGCTCCTCATACAAATACAGAGGACAAAACAGCAAGGTTTGCATTTATTTATTCATACCTTCCCTCAATGCATAAATTATTGTAGAAAAAAAAGCATGGCAATCTTTTTTTTACTGGGAAGATTATTAAGATCATTAACTGAATAAAAAAATAGACAGAATTATCATTTCCAGCTTTGTTCCCGAGATTGTTTTCATTAGCTTCATAATATTTTTGTAGTCACACTTGGTCAAATGGAACTGAAGCTGACACAGACTAACAGCCTAGATTATCAGAGAGATAATCTACTTGCATAACTCACTCAGCTCAGGTGTATTTACACCACACTTTAAATCCAGGTTAGAACTCAAACTACCATTTCTGTACCTAAAGATGAACCAACAGTGTTCCCACTCCGTTCTCCCGTCTATGTGCCCTCCATAGTACATTCCTGTTGCTCACCTTGCTTACACTCTTGGGCTCATCGGACTCATCTGCAAACCTCTATAACTCATTAAACAGGCAGAAAGCTAACGCAGTAAAAAGACTGCTTTCCAGGTAATGACCTGATTTGACCCACAGAACAGTTCAACAAGTGTCAGACCCACATAAGCAAAAGAGCAGGAAAGTGAAGCCAAGACTATGAGAAGAGAGGATAAAGTGGAGGTGAAAGCAGAGCAGGAAAGGACAGAGAGCAAAACCTGCCCATCTGAGCACCAGTGATGTAGTATGCCACCTCAAATATTTGTGGAACTAAGTCTCAAGCCCTAACCTAAGCTGCCCAGCTGAACACAGCTGGACTCTCAGGATTCCAGAGCTGTAAGGAACCTATCTCCTCCAGTGAACATCCATCAGTATCTCTTTAGCCAACAGCAGCTTATGCTACCAGGACAGTCTCAGAGTGACTAAGTTTTGTAACAAATCACTTGAGGAACAGGCACAGGCCAGGTAAGACTATAAAGTTCTGCAAAAGTTTGCCCTCAGGTTCTGACTGACCTACCAGCTATTATGTAAACACCTGCACTCGAATCCCACTCATAAGCCTTCAATGTTCACTGAAATTTCAGGGAAGAGGTCAGAAAAATTCCTCCTTCTGCGGCTGCACTGAGTTGGTGACATATTTACAGCAGGCTAAGAAATCAGCAGAGACACCACAGCTGCCTCTTCCAGCCATCTCCACTATGGACTAAACCTCCACAGGCAACCAGAAAGACACACAAGTGATCAGAAGATTTGTCTCTTGAAGACACTCACTTTGTGTAGTGCACAAAGAATGGCACACACAGGGAGGACAGCTCAGTACAGGCCAGAGCTACAGAGCAGCTGTATCATGTGCAGCATCCTGTGTAACTTGGGTTGGCTTAAAAACAAACCAGACACTTCCTGTTTGGATCAAAATAGGCTGGTTTGGTGCAGATGATGACAGCAGGGAGGCCAGCACTGAGATGTGAACCTGGACGCATTTGTCCCAGGCAAACCCATAAATCTCTTCTATAGTTTTAAACTACACTTAACTTCAGCTAACTAATAAAAAGGACAAAAAATATCTGGATTTAAAAGTTTATGATGTTCTGCAAGTTGTCTTGTCTGAGTCCCAAGGGGACATCCTACTTTTAATGTAAAATTCATCTTCCATTTGGCTCATAGTCATATGAATATACTGCTAAATCCTTGTTTTGTTTACAAACAGGATTAAAAACCACATGAGGTATCCACACAGAGAACAATTATAGTGTCAGAATTTTTACCTAATTTATTTTTCTCGTTGCAAAAAGCTTTTAGAAGTCTTGTTTCACGAAGTACAGTTCAAACTGTTACTCAAATGCAATTACACTAATGTTAGACTGAGACAAAGGAAAATATTCTCATGGCAAAACAATTAGGTACTTACAGTTTTGAAAAGGTTTCTGCAAGAAATGACTGATACTGCACACTTGAACTTTGACTTTTAATCTACACTGTTGAAAATTAACCCAAGTATACCAACAGCCAAATTTGTGTTCTTGCCAAATTGTTTCAGCTGTGTATTTGAGAGTACTCACTGAGATGTGACAGACGGGGACTCAATTTTCCTGCTAAGAACTCAGTCCAAAAAAGGCCAAGATCTGCCAGCTGTGTCAGATCTCTGAGTGTGAGATGCTGATGCTCCTGCCCACTGAAGACATCCAAACGCACTCCCAAGCAGAACTTTAAGAGTGCACATACCTGTGTAGATTTACAGGCTGGGTGGTGTCCTATCAAAGGGTGACAAAAGGTCAAAAGAGAAGAGGGGAATGAGTTTGTGTTAGTGATTACTGAATGTTTACAAAATCGACTATTTTGACCAAGCATATACAGTTCTATCTGATGTGATAAGAAGAGATAATTTGACTTTGATTAAATCCATTAGACATCACATCTAAGAGTCAGTAGATACACCTTCAAGTATTGGTGCTGAGACAGGTTTCATCTGTGACCTCAAGTCTCTTGTTGACACTTCTGTTTGTCTCCCTCACAGAAATAACTACTAATGCACATGAAAATCCTAAATACAAGGTCTAAAGCATGTGGTGAGGGTGGGATTGGGATTAATGAAAGCCTGACTTTTGAGCACAGCTTCCAGGGCAGTGTTTCTCAGCGTCCCAAGGGAGCTCTAACCTTGCTGTAAAAGCTCCCTGGACTTTCACATACCCTGTGTGGTTATGTTGCTGGAAGGGGAAAACAACACACTGCCAAGATACTTGGCATTTTTATTACACAGTGGTTTTGCCTCACAAACTTACAACTCTACTGCTGTACTGAAAAACATTTTGTAGACACTCTGCTGATGCCTTACAGACATCAGCTGAGAATCCTGGTCTGCTCAGTGATGCAACAGACCATGAAGTGAGGGGTTTTCCCTTGTTATATCTTATAATAAAAGTCCACAATTGTAAATTTCTGACATAGTATCTTCTCAGTTCTCACATATTAGAAAAATTCTCAAATAAAAAGCCATTAACATGCTTCCAATACATGAAAAGCTTCCTACTCCCTCTGAAAATATGCATTTCCTTAGAGCTATAGCACTGCTTTCTGTTTTCATTATGGTCTCCAAATCACATCTGATGGCTGCCTGTACTGGGATTTTGTTTATACAGTTTAACTAGAAAGTATGTTTCCACCTTTGATCCTCTAACTAAAATCTGAGATAAATTCTTATTTACCAATAAGATATTTCAACATTTTATGTTTTCTTAACTTACCCACTGCCACTTTTAGAAAACTAAAAAATCCTCTGACAAAATAATAAGAAAAAAGGCCTGTGGTCTGAGCTGTGCCACACAGTGCTTTGTGTTCACAGAAGAATATAAAATGAAAAAGTAATAATGAACAGAAGGAGAAAATAGCTGATTTTGACTCCATGTGCCCATCCCCGCTTCCTTTAAAAAAACAGCTAAAGGTGATGTTTATTCAGGTGTAAAGTGAGTTCTCTCCTGTACCCACACCACGTGCAACAGCCCTCTGTGTATAACCAAACCTTGTTCTCTGTAGAAGTTCTCAGTGTCATTAATATGCTACCTTTGCTTTTGCAATTAAAATACCTTCACTTCAGTACTCTTATTGGAATAGATAGGTATGGAAATCTGACTACAAGCACCTAATCAAGAGATTTGGCTAGGAGAATGCACACAGAATTTGATACATGATGTTTATCTTAACTGATCAGAACCTAGAACTGTAGGTCTCAGTTTTGTTGGGTTTTCATCCCGTGTTCTGCTACTACAAGGACTTACCAGCCCTTTCTTCTTTCTCTCTCCATCTATTTTTTCAGTCTTTCATGTCACAACAATTTGTATAATACATTCTACATATATTTTCTATTTTAATCCATGCCTATTTGGGGAGAGGATATTCTGTGATTTTGCCTACAGAGATCCCTCTTTTCAGATTTCCTTATTCGTCATAATTACTTCAAAGTGAGCTTCTGAGATACACACAAGTGCTTTAAGTATCTTCATGAAATAAGCAAAATGGTGAACTAAAAGCCATTGTCTTGCATTTTAATAAATTATTAAATAAATAACCATGAGGTAAACTTTGATGTGATAAAAAATACAGTAGCATCACATACAGGATTGTGTAGTTCTACAGTCCCTGTAACATTATTTTGTTCAACAATAATTTCAGCTTAGGGTGAGTAAGGCTGAAGATTCAGACCCAGCAAAAGAATTACAAAAGTGGAAATCAAAATTTCCAGTCAAGCAAACACCACCTTACTGCAGCCATTTAACAATTCACTATAAATATTTATCTGCATATCAGAAAAAAAGTAACCCAGAGATTGTATTAGGGTGCAGTTCAAGTGATTTTTAATCAGCAACAGGCACAAATCAAATACCACTCCAAGAAAAGAGTATATATATGAAATTAACATATTTTCACAAATGCACAGTTTAATATTCAATAAATTTATGTCAAAGTCAATGCATACGGAATTCAGTATTGTTCTCCATTGTGATTATTCCTGGATAATAAAGCATCATAGAGAGTCTATGACATCTTAGCATACTGAATTTCCATCTTCTCCATGGGATTTCTCTGAAGGTCCTATTTTCACCAAGTTCACTGCTTCCTGCATTATCAGCCTGCTGCTTGAGAAACTGAGAATACAATTATTTTCTGTCTGGATAACTTTTGTTTGAGGGGTAGCTTTAAGCATTCTAATGCTTCAGCATAAGGAAAATATGCTCAAGAACATCAAGTATTTGTACAGAATCAGGGTAAACCCTATTCTTAGCAAGTAGTTCTGTTGAAGAGCCTCACAATAGGCATTAGAGTCACATACTTCCAGAGTGTAATTTATCCCATTTTAAGACAGCTGTCTAAAATAAGTGGGAGGAAATGGTCTCTGGAGGTGCTTCTTTCTTCCCTTGGATTTGAAAGTCTAGAGCCAGCTTAGTCTAGATAACTAATTTTTAGGCAGATAAAAATCAGGTCAGATGACACTTGTCCTGATTCTCTCTCCTTATGTCATCCTAGATCTACTCATCCTGGCCAAGGAACTAAACAGCCTGTCAGCCAGCAGCTCCCAGTCTAAGGTCATTACCCCCTTACAATTGCTTATGCCAACTCACAGGGAATTCCAATGGATAAACAGTGTTCTTATGGAAAGCACTGAAAGTTCCCAGTGAAAAATGCAAAGTGCAGTTATTGGTCCCAGTGTAAATGTTGTACGTCGTGATGAGTTACCTCCCAAAAACACAGAAGGCACTTCTGACCTCACTGTAAGTGCCACACATTATTTTGAAAACACTAAGGACTAAGTAGCTCTTTCCCAGTTGTAAACAATCACATTTAGTTCATGAAAGGCTGGAAATATGAACTATATCTCCACAGAAGCTAGCACTACAGCAGACATGGGCTGCACATCCCATGGGACACAGCATGGCAACGCAGGTAAGAATATCCTGACGCAGAGTAGGTTCACTGTCATTTCCCCCATCAGCTCAGAGCTGGACCACAATCCAAGCAATGTTTAAAACCATTTTTTTTCTCAATAGTATCTCCTGACATCCTCTTCTCTGACACTTCAGAGCTGTGATAGTGGAATAGCCATGCAGCTCCCTGTCAAAGAGAGGCTAAAGGGGAGAATTTCTTACAAGGGCAGCATGGAATTTTCTTCTCCAGATTGTGCCCCGATCTGGGTACAGACTCCAACAGCTTCACTGCCAATTTCAGCTTTTAAACAGACCATCAAAACTGAGTGTAGAAACCTCAGAAGGTAGGCTCTTTCACAGTATTTTTCTTTCCTTTCACCTGCTCATAGGGGTCACAGAATCTGCAAAAATTTAAAAAAAACCCTTCTCAAGATATTTTGGGAACCTACTCTCTCAAAAGAAGCAGAAGAAGGATGCAAAATAAAGAAACATATAATAACGTAACATCCTCCTTTAATCAAAAATGTATGTATTTTGGCAGTGGTTACACCAGACTAAGGTAAACCTTGGGGAACCACGAGGTCTCATTGTACTGGCCAGTAAAGGGCCTAATTAATTATTTATTTATTATTATTTATTTATTTAAACAAGCAACACTGTCATAACAATTTCTCCCTTAAGAAAACAGTTCAGCACATTGATTTGCATTTGCGTGGATTTGGGGGCTTTGCTTTTGTTTTAGCAAAACATATTCATGTCTTCTATTCTTGTGGCAAACTTCATGAAGACATAAAATTCTTTATTCTTCATAAAATTTGGTTACAAGTCTGCAAGGCATTCTGTTATACAAACTTCTGGTTTTAAGTGTTAGAAAACAGAAATATTCCAATTGTCAAAACAGCTTTTCAGAGTAAAATTACCTATGCTAAAAAAAATAAAAATAAAAGGTTCAAAAACTAAATACATACTTTTGGGCAGTGCATCCTATCTAAAGTACAAAGGGATTTGTTGTGTGATCAGGTCGTCAGCTTTCCACTAACATAATATTGTCTCATGAACACACTTTAAGAAAAGTTAAAGGAACAAATGCACTGTAGGTTGACTGGCAGTTCAGAGCTTCAAAGTCTCTCTGGAGACTTTGACTCTAAAAAAATGACATTAACTGTGATTCATCAATCAGGGGTTTATGTAACATGAACGCACTTCACTTTCACTATCCATCAAGTCCCCAAGGTTTTTGGTGTGTGATAATATGCTTTGTGTGCAGAGATACCATCGGGCTGGATACCAGTTACTAGAAAATGCTTCAAGCTGATCCACCTGGCCTTTCTAGGTACACTCTACACAACACCCTCGTCTACAACAGCTCACTCCTTCCTAAAAGGTGTGAAACATCTGAGTGGAAGCTCCAGGATCTTTTGGGAATCAGGCACATGCCTACGCATGTACCTGGGAGCACGGCTTTCTAGATACAACCATCGCATTTTTAAAATATAGGAAGTTTTCTGAGAATCCTCCAAAAATGATGCTCTTTCTCAGAAAGGTTTAAGATACATGAGATATGCATCATTTTATGACAATGAAAATTAAAGTAGTGGCTTCAAATAACAGTGTATATTCAAGAATTTCTAATAAAGAATACCCTACCTCTACAGTGATAATTTTTATGGTTGTTTTAACAGTTGCTTATCCAACTCATAGAAACTATTATGAGTATTTGAAAAGATAACAGGATGGTATATGGCTGAAAGCAGTGGGCTGTAGCAATCCACAGCACCATGAAGATTATGGCTGCTTATGGCAACTGCTTATAAAATAATTTTAGAATGTGTTAACCCCACATTTACATGAAATTATATGAAATGTTCTGTTGATATGAAATTATTATATGACACTGACAACATTCTTCATTTTGTAACACAGTACCAATGAGTATGAACACTGTGGCAATGTGATGGCTCTCTAAAAGGAAACCAGCCATTTGAAGTCCATGAGAATGCATCAGGAAGGGGTGCAGGGCCTCTGAAAACAAACAAAATCAAGCCTGCAGTCACTAGAATCATGCTCAGTAGTCAGAGTGGAAATCCATAGGAATCTTGTAAATCAAGAAAAAAAAAAAAGACCCCTTATATAGACAGTAGTTTATGTAACAGAAAATACTCTGAAATCAAAAGCAGAGTTTAAGATACCCATTCTGAATAAACACCTATGGATTTTAAGACACTTGTCCTGAAGTATGTGCTTCTCTGCTGTACAAGAGCACAAGGCTCTTTTCTAAAACAGATGCTTTTATAAGATGACTGTACAGCCTTGTCCCATTGAAAATTTATAATTCATTGGCACAATATGTGTTAATATGAAATTATTTCAATATGTTAATGACTGAAAGGTTCCAGAGCCTCTTTTTGCCCCATCCCTTGCAATAATGTAATGCTTTCAATTTTCCACTGGGTATTTAATTCAATAAGAATTTATTGCAAAAAAACACCACCTTTTGAACTAGCCATGTCACTTGTAACTCCTAAAATATTTGTAAGAGCTCATATTAAATACTGACTTTTCCACACCATTCCTGATTTCTGTTATCAAGGATAAGCTCAGTCAAAAGCAGACTTGTTGCTGAATGCAAGGAAACAGCAATGCTTGGTGTAAAGGACACTACCATAACAGACCAAAAATCCACTATATTTTTTCAGATGCATATGCTGAACTTCTAATGAATTTTTAGTGACTTCTTATGTAGAAAGACAATTTCATTTACTGATTCATGTACCTTGTGCTTATCAAAGCCTTTTCTCAACTCCAAGTAGAATGAAAAGGTCAGGTTTTGCACTGACACATGAAATAATTCAAGTATACTGTAAATTCAGCCCTAGTGCACTTCTTTTTGAAGAAGGGCTATTTTATTTTGCAGCTACGTGTGAGGACATGCAATAAATAAGTTAATTTGTATTTCATGTCATTTTCAACGTAAATTCTCCTACGTAAGCTAGTAGACTGCATTTGCCCCTAGTGAAAAATTATTACGAACATGACTGATTCTTAGTTCAGCACAACTCTCCTTTTTAAACAGCAGAGCAAATGCCACTATTAATAGCAGAGCTGTCAAGACAGCATCATCTGAAAGACTCAGAGTGTTTCAAGACAAAGCCATATTGTCATTCTCTTGCTGCAGTTTGCAAAGGGAGGGGAAAAAAAGTCTGATTATCGAAAGTGAGATAGTTTAAAAGAAAGTTAAAATTTAAGCTCTGGATCAGGTAGGAAGGGCTGACATGATTCGTGTCGAATCCTTTTGAAAACCAGCAGTTTCTCTTAAAGGAGAATGGTATTTATTAGGGATTCACCTCCAGTGAAGTAAGTTTGGATAGTATGGACTGTGGTTCCTGGTCTCACCGTGCCTTCTACAGATGTCTGTGCTCTTCATAAGATGCTGGGGTGGGGGAAAAGGACTGGAGAATTCTTACATTTCGTAAATCAGAAACAGCACTTCTACACATACATAATTCCTTAATCATTTTTGTCCTAACAGGAGCATTGAGGGAGTCTTCATTCTGCACATTCAGTAGCTTTGGGGTGACCTAACTGTGGCCTTGCAGTACCTGAAGGGAGCCTGTAAGGAAGATGGAGAGGGCAGGAGTGATAGGACAAGGAGTAATGGCTTTACATGGACAGAGTAGGTTTAGATTGGACATTAGGGAGAAATTGTTTGCTGTGAGGGTGGTGAGGCACTGGAACAGGTTGTCCAGACAAGCTGTGGATGTCCCATTCCTGAAAGTGCTTAAGGCCAGGTTGGGTAGGACTCTGAGCAATCTGGTCTTGTAAAAGGTGACCCTGCCCATGGCAGGGGGTTGGAACTAGATGATCTTCAAGCTTCCTTCCAACCCAAACCATTCAGTACAGTCACTCCAGACTCTTCCATAATGAGACACCTGTACAGGGAACAGAGCTGCAAATTTACAATGCACTGGCTCCACAAGGAGGATCTCAAATAAGTGCCATACCCTTCCTTTTAGCAAGATTTTCTGGCCTGCTTTGAAGTGCACATATGAGTAGTATACACGTGTTAGAGGACTCCATATACAACTATAGTAGTGGAATGTATAAATCACAGCAATATCTTTGAAACCTGAATACGTTTTTATATATTAATTTCTATAGAATGCGACTTTAGAGAATTGTCATAGCAGGAAGCAATGGATGGCTTAGGTTCCCAGAAAGAAAGAACATTACTCGCTATTTCATATTATATATTTACCATTAACATGGTTCAGAGCCCTTGAAAGTGACATTGGTAACTAAAGGGCAGTTCTGCTTTTGCTCATACTTCTGGAAGCAGGTTGCAGGAGAGGCAGGGGAAAAGAAACTCAGGACATTGAACCTTCTGTTGCATTCAAAGGTAAGTTTCTCCATGCAAGCCACTAGAAGCCATGCAATTAAAACTCTATAAACTGTAAGTTGGAATGGCATTGGGAACTAGAACTCATCAATCACTGAGCTGTCAATTCTGACTTTTCTGATCTAAACATGGAGTTTATTTCTCTTGCTTGGGAGATTCCCAGCTATAGGAACTGATTCAGCACAAACTGCTGAGCTCATTCTCGGAGCAATCAGTAGCGACAGTCCTTTGAGGCTACATTATTGTTCTGTCAATGGTGCGAGCTGAGTAATATAATACATCATAAAAATAGTTTTAAAATACTGTTAACTATCCAAATTACTTCTTTCCATTTGCTAGTTAATTCCATAAATGGCCATCCTTCATTTCTGAATCACCTGTTTTTTCCACTGCAGGAGAAATTACTAACTTTCCTCCTCTTACCTCTCTGCTGCTTCTTACAAGTTTCTTCCACAGGTTGAACATCACTTTTGGGATCAACAGGGAGAGCTCTTTGTACTTCTGTCAGCACTGAAATGGCCCACACCAAAGAGGAATAGCAAAGAAAGTTGTGCTAGCAAAAGCTTATTTGATAAAACACTATTTAAAGAAAGTGGAT
Source organism: Margarornis squamiger (assembly GCA_035222235.1). Lineage (NCBI taxonomy): Eukaryota > Metazoa > Chordata > Aves > Passeriformes > Furnariidae > Margarornis > Margarornis squamiger. The sequence continues at coordinate 72,154,994 of JAWWTY010000037.1, forward strand.
GCACATAGCTCAAGTGCTACCAGTAGAAAATTACAGCTCCACACACCAGAAAGTACAAATGTTGGAGTATTCAGCAACTTGGCACCAAGCAAAAATACTGAGACGAGAGTATTATAGCTGAAATTTCCAGACTTTGGCATCCAAATGTAAAAATTTAGGGAACAACCAAGATTCCTAATCATGTCTGGTGTAATTTTAGACTCCCTCCAATGTTCCACCTGGTTTGTAGTTGCTACAACGTGCTAGCCAGGTTCAGGAATGTCAGTCCTGGATATTTTAGGACACATAAAATCATAGCAGAAAATCCTGTTTCGGACCTGATTTACTCCTCTAATTTCAGATTTGGCCATTTGAACAAAAGGCACTTTGACTTTTTCAGGGGTGCTGACACTATCAATGAAACCTCTTTCCTATACCTTACTTTGGTTTTGCAGCTTAATTTAGAAGTAATCAAAGGCTAATAAAGGCTAATAAAATTGCTATAAACATGAAAAAAAATTTTGCCAATTCACATGAAACACTGTGCTCAACTCGTATAACAGCTACAAGCTGTGACACACGCACCATTCTGCTTCATTACTTGTAATATTTGCACTGAGGTATATTAATGTTGCTGTTGTTAACCTTTCTGGTTTATTCAAAAAAATTGAAATAAGCCAAATTTTAAGTTAATGCCCATAGCTTTCCCTTTTCTTTTTTGATACAACAGGCAAACTAAACCATGAGATAGTCACACACTTCTAGTTCCTGGTAACTGAGCAACAATGTAATTTGCTGGAGACATCTGCCTTGCACAGCTGTACAGCAGCTGGTAAAGGGCAAGCAACAGGTAATATGGCTCTTTGTCATTCTCACGAATGGGAGACATACATTCATTACCAACAGTCTTAATGTGTGTTATTAAGCAAATATAAAACTCAGGAATTGAAAAGCAGCCATTAAAAGTAGGAACCAGCTCCTCAAAGTCCTCGACCGGTTTCCCCACAGTCCAGCAGGTGTCAAAAACACCCTAAGAAAAAGGTATATATGAGAAAGAGGGAGACAACCTTAAATCTCAGGTACTGAGCACATAAGGGTGTTAAAGCACCCCTGATGGAATTCATCTCACATACATTTAGACACCCGCAGCGTAAACATCGATACCTGAGCGAGTCACCCAAGGCTGTTTTTATAGGCAAAAGGAAGAGAGAGGCACAAATCATCTAAACTATTTTAGACTTCTGCCTTAGAAACAGGCACTAGAATGGCCCCTCTGGTCACCTCACATTTAGTCAGATAAATGCCACTCCCCAGTATATAAAAGCAGCACTCCCATGAGACAAGGCTGGTTCCCAATTCCTCTGCTGCCAGTCCACCACAAGTCCATCACAGTGCAGAGCACAGTCACCTTTTTGCAACTCCAGGTAGTTTCCAGAAGAAAGCAGGACATTGGCATACCATATATTCTGGGTTCTTTTTAAGTTTCAGCTCTGGTGTGCCCTAACCCTCACACAGGCACAATACTTTAGGCAAATCTTTGCATGCAGATTTAAACCCCAGTATGAGTATCTAAAATCATTATGTACCTAGTCAGAATAGAATTGGTCACGGGTTTCTTTAATAAGAATACTTGACTTATTCTTATTTTTTTTTTCCTTAGGCTGGTAACAATTTCTTAGCACAGTAATACAGGTTTTTTTCTAAGCTCTAGCTTACAGAACTTTGTCAGTGGTAAAAATAGTTTTCTAACCATTCACTGAATGGTACTAATGGCACAGTGTTTAGTACTAGCATCTTGAAGCTTGAGTTACGAATCCTTTGCTGTCAAAGAGATTCCACAAATTCATATTCCATTCCTGTTTGAGTAGGGAAACACTACTCCTGCTTAAGAGAACTTGTAACAGAAGCTGTAGTACCTTAATTTTGTTAACATTACAACTGACTAATTGCTGGACAGACTTCTTGCTGACTCTGCCAAGATGCTGTGTGACCCAGGAGGCTGGCAATGGTCCTGGGACATCACGAGCCTGGTTCATTTCTACAGGGCACTCAAGAATCAGCCATTCTCTTCTTCCCTCAAAGCATTAGTGATTCCCCCCAAGGCCACTTGCAGGACAGCTGGCATTATAATTTGGGACCAATATTTCCTTGAAAAGCCTCTTTCACTTTTTTGTGTCAACCCATAGCTAGATTCAAGCTTGACACAGCAACAACTCATTTAGATGCCTTTAAAAATAAAAGATTCTGAATATTTGGTTCAATCTTTTAAAATCTTAAATTCAATAAACTGATCTACACATTGCTCTTCAGGATTTCAAACACACCACTACTGAGTGTCAGTAGGACACAGATCTCTTTCCACCCTGGAAGAAGCACACCAAGGCATTTCCAAGTGCAATATTCAAGCAGTGAATATTGGCTGGTGTCAATCATCAGTCAGATTATCTGTATAATTGTTTTTCAGCACAATTCTCTCTCTGTAAAATGGGTTTAACCCTGCCTTCATTTCATAGGATTGAAACTGCTACAGTGAAAATAACACCAGAATATTATTTCATTGTAGTCAAATGCTATAGTGAGTCTATGGAGAGATGGACTTGTTTCAGATATTGTACAAAACTTACTGTTATGGTGAAGATAAAACACTGTACTTACTTCTCTTACACTGGGACTTTCCATCCAAGGGGGGAGAACAGGAACCTGGGGAAAAGAAGTATATAATCATATCATTAAAGACAGAGAGCAAAATATCCAGAAGCAGCACCCCTTAAAAAAAACCAAAAAAAAAAAAACCAAAAAAACCCACACAAAGCAAATCAAAGCTATGACAATGAACAAAACATTTTGTGACTTTCTAGAGTCTTATTTGCAGACTAACTGCTGTAATCAAGCAAACAGGCTACTATTCCAGCTAAATATTCCTTCTGTATTCAACTCAAGTAGCACAGATGGCTGAAGTGATCCAACACTGGAACTTTAGCCATTCCAAAGAAAATCTGGTGTTCCAGACTAAAACAACAAAGACGGGGGGGGGGGGTCCAGTTAAGGCAGTGGACTTGGCATGGAAGCAGTTCTGAACTAATTCATATTCTTGGAGATAGAAGAGACGCATATGGTAACCTGTTACCACTGAAAACTTTGCCTGAGCTTTTGTGCCAGCATTTTGACCACTATAAATTATTAAAAATCTGTTTTACAAAGGCATTGGGGCACCGAACATAACCGAAGGAGGCAGAGAGGGAAAAAGACACAAACCATTGTGATTTGCCTAATTTCCACTGAAATTGGGGGAAAATGGTTCTAATCTGTATCCTTGGAAATCTGCAATCAGGTAACTTATTAATACTGGATTTCATCTATTAAAAGCTGTATATTTTTCTCTGAACCATACTCTGTGCACACGAGAGAAATAAATTTGCACAGGTAGTCTTTATTCTGACATTTCTTGGCTCTTTAATCCTAGTTTTGCCTTCTTAAAAATACTAATTGACTCAATTTTCATGCAAGCATGACATCTACCAGTGTTAGTAAAACATGAGATTTTTCGTGAGTAGTGACAGAATTTTCATTCACAATTATACTTTACTGAAAAATGTGCACGATTTCTACCATGTTACCCTGAATGGTAACCCCATCTGTCAGTTTAAATAATTTTCACTCTTTTCTTTTTCCTCACACAGCTTTTATCCCTCCAAAGACTTTTCCTGTTTGATCTATACACCTCTACAACAAACCTCCACAGCTTTTAACTTTTCCATCTTTCCTAAGATACCTGTTTTCTTCTATTTCAATTACCAGTGATCTGGTGTTTCATTTGCTCTGGCTTTCTTTGTAACTTTTGTTACCTTATTTAGCCCTCAAAAACACCCACAGGGAATATTACCTCAGCATCTTATCAGAACTGTAAAATTGAGGCTATGTTTCAGATGTGCAATATGCTATTGCAGTACCTTCACGAGGGCATTCTGCACATACCAGGTGAATATTTGCTGATGTACTAATGAAATAATGACCCACCTGCCTCTGCTCCTCTCTGGGGCACTTGCTCTCTATAGGGATTGGAATTAACGACAGTCTCTCTGTTCTGCCTGATGTCAGAGCTGAGAAAGGTGTGAAGGATATATAAGAGCCGTATTACTTGTCAGCAAGGAAGAGGGAAAAGGATACTCCAGAGCTAGATGCAAGCGTGGAATTGTTGCATGCACCCTTCTTGCTAACACGGAGGGGCTTCTCCAGTTAGATCCGTGACCACAAAAAGGTAAACAATTTCCCTTTTTTCTTCAGATGCAGAGCAACAGATGTGCTTTCAGGAAAGCAAAATATCCCTCATTATTAACCAACAGCATTTTCCAGGAAAAGCCTAAGATAACTTCAAGGTAAACTGCATTCAGGACCAGAATTTGAGACTGGCATGTGTCAGGAAATGCAAACCAGGGCTGAGGGATATGATTGAAACTACTAAATGGGAAATGAGCATTTACTGCTGAGAGTTATCTGTCTGAAACTGCTTTATGTCACTAAACTTAGGGGGATCATTTTTTCACTCTAGCCTGTGAAAAAGACTAGCTGCTGTTGATTTAGAACAGAATGGGCATCAGTAATAGGATATGCTGAAGAGTATTTGGGTCTGCTTTCAGTTTTGAATCATTATTCTTTTCAGAAAGTTTGGAAGGAAAGATGTGCAACCTAAAGCTGTCCATTTTCTTCATTGCACTTTCTGTCACTCTGAGCTGTTTGGAAGCTACACCCATTGAGAAGTGAGTAATAAATAATCATGTTTATTTCTTTTTAGGGAGAAAGGTGTTCAGATTATTGCATGAACTGCTTTTGCTTTCCTGTTTCAAATAACATGAGCAAAAATAGAGCTATTCAATTTTACTGGGTCTTTTATTGTTGTTTAAAGATTACTGTCTGTGGCTGATGATCTGTCTGATGGCACTTCTAAGAGACAAGGATGGATATTGCCGGTAATGGCACAGAATACACTCTCAGGACTTAGTGAGGAAATGCCAGAACAACCAGCAGCAAAGGCAAAAAGGTATTGATTTTCCTGGTTTTTTTCTGGTTATATCAGATAGGATCAAATTAAGAAGTAAACTTTGTGCCAGTAATATCCTATTGCTTGAGACTCTGTCTCTGCTGTTTTTTCTCAAAAAGAGATTAAAATACCCTTCTAGTAAACAGAGCTTTTCTGTAAACACAAAGATCAGCCCTTCTGTAAATGTAAGATCAGAGCATTCAGGGGAGAAAGTGAAATCCAGAGACAAAAGTGGCAGATCATTTAATCACTTCACAATTATAACACTTTCATAAATTACAAAGGCTACAAATACTACATTATCTTGAGAAGAAAGGCATATTTTGAATGTGTCCTCTTGTTTTTAAATTTGTCACATTTCCAATCCTGAAGAGGAAGAAAAAGAAAATAGATCCTTCTTAATAACACTAATTCTCTTCTAGAATGGAATTGTTTTATGACATAATCATTTCCTGGAAGTAACTTTTCATTACAGATTTAGATATCAATTTAATCATGGGAAGAAGGAAAAGAAGCAATTGGCTATGATAGCATTTAACTTGCCTGAAATGCATTCATATTTATAGATTCATAAATGCAGTTTCAGGTAACTTTTTAATGAATTAAAAACATTTCAAGAAGTATTTGCAATTCATACTAAGAGATAAGCAGCATTGAACTATTCACAGAATCATCAAGGTTGGAACAGACCAAGTTCACCTAATTTTGTCAGGCTTTTGAGTGAATTTCTTTCAATGACAATGCTGTTATGGATAGATTCAGTAAAAACATATGTCTATAGAGTTGATTGTTCCTTTCTCTTTGAATACATATTAAAAAATATTATATGACAATTCTGCTATCTTCTAAAATATTTTTATAATGGATACTAAATTCTTACATTTGAACAGCTATCACTTTAAAAAAAATACAAACAAATCCCAAAATAACTGTAATAAAGTCAAGGCATCACCTTTCTGAGTGTGGTATGCCTTCTCTGCTTTTCTGGGGCCTTGGACAGCATCTTCCTGGGTGACCTACTCATTTAAAGGCTACAGATCAGAGAGCTGACAGGTATAGTGGGTTCAGGCAGGCTAGACATCAGAAGGAAACCTAGGAGCTTCTCTTTTAAACTTGGAGTACCAAAACCTGATTTTGTATCTTTAATGGAAAAGAGAATTCTGCCTCCACAAACAAATCAGGATCTCTGTGAGGATCAGTTGTTGTTTGCACTTCCTGTGTCGAGGACTTGGTGAAACTCTTGGTGAAAATCAATACAAATACCCATGAAAATCTAAGAGAAGCTATATCAAGCCCTATACAACCATTGCATTTAAATACAACTACATATGTAAAATATTCATTGCTTAAAAATTGCTGCCTCTTTACTGATGAAGAACCAGTACAATACAGACATTTCTCTCACAACTGCTATTCCATTTGGATTCTTAGATCAATACAAATAACTTTAAAAGGCTATATGACATTTTAGATAACAGATTTAATAATCAATAGGATAAGGAACTCATTGGTAACTGATCAGAGCTTCAAACTGGAAAATTGTCACTCAGAGTAAATTTTTGCTGCAAGCTGGTGTCTGCCTCATGCCACATCAGCATGAAGAAATCCAAGAAAATTAACAATAACTCAATATGCAATCTCAGCAAGCAAATATTTCTATCTGAAGAAACAACATAGAGGTCTAAGAAACAAATCTGGAAACCCAAGCTCTCTCAAGCTAGCAGTTTTACTGTGATTAAAAAAAAAAAAAAAGAAATCCCATGCTATATAAATTTTAGAAGGAGTTCTGTAAATGGTCTGTTGGTTCAGTTATTTTTAGATACAGATTCTTCCACGGGCGCTCTTTAAAGTATCATCCAGCAAATTATTATCTCCTACCACTACAGCACTTTCAAATTGCAGGTGTTTCAACAAAGATGTGGCAGCTTTTCAGTAATGATGAAATCTCGGTTTAGTCAGAGCTAAGTGGCAGAGACAGAGTTAAGGACCATCTTAAGTGGTCCTGAAGTTGGCAGAAGCTGGCAATGCCTGCCACCTCTCATAGTGTGTGGTGCAATCGGAAGGAAGAGTCTTTGGGCTCATTCCACTTGATGTGGACTGGAATATTACCATTCACTTCAGCGAGAGCGGGATGTGAGTCTGTGGAAATAAGAGACCTAAATAAATGTTAGTGACTGTCATTATGTTAGTAATCCTCATGATATCAGCAAGAGCTCTAAACAGATTTAGAAGTTCAGCTTGAAGTTAAACATTTAGTCATTGCTTTCACTTACTGTCTTATCTATACTATCATTACAGGTTTTCTACATGTCACAAACTGCTATGCAGAATATCAATAAAAACCACATATGACTGTTAAGGTCTCCGCATTCAAATAACCCCCACCATTAAAAGTGATAATAGATACAGCGCAAGAATTTTTTTCAGGCACAAAGTAGGTGGTGGGAAGATTGTAATGTTCCTGTATTTGTGCACATATTAAAAGAACTCCCACATTAGCACAGCTCAAATGACTATGAGAAGTGGCACACTTGATTGCTCATCATTTGACTTAATCTTGGCTCTTTTTGTTTCGCCCTGGCAGTCACCACCTGGAGAAGCGGAAATGCAACACTGCCACATGTGTCACACAGCGCTTGGCCGACTTTTTGGTTCGTTCCAGCAACAACATCGGAGCAATTTATTCACCTACAAATGTGGGGTCCAATACATATGGAAAGAGGGACACAGTAGGGCTATCAAGCAGAGAATCCCAAAATGATGCACAGCTTTAGGGTGCTGAAGTTGCTACTGATACAGGTTTCATGAGGAGCTTGGATTTTCATGTGTCAGTAACCTCTTGGTCATTAATTACTTGTACAGTCCTAACAGTGCCTTGTTTTCTGTGTGTGTGTGTGGGTATGTGATTTATGTTCACCATTTCACTATGCATGTGCAGTGACATGCATAGGCTATCCTTTCAACTCCATTAAGAATTCCAGAAATCTGCTTGTCAAATTCAGTTGTAAAAAAAAAAAAAAAAAAATAAAATAAATCTATATATCATGATAATAAATGGAAAAGTAATTGCAACAGGGTTTATTATTATTATTATTATTATTATTTTTATTAAAAGGATAAAAAATATAACCATGATGTGTATGTCTTTATAGTCACAGTTTGGTATGAGAAAGAAGTCATCTTAATTAAAGAACAGCAAATATCAGAGCACTAGCAAAAGTTATATCCTAATGAAAGTAAAACAGAAGAATCTTCTGGATTTGAAACATCTACAGCATCTTGTTCTGGACAATTGAAGGAGCAATTAATGAGACAAAAGGGCTGCGTTGTGCATCATCATCATATGAATATGCAGCTATCTGACTGGTCTCTTCCCACTTTAACATGCATTAAGTAAATAGCAGTGGTCTTGCAGCACAGACTTCCATACATACCAAGCATGGGATTTTAAGGATTTGCAGTTGTTATTCTGAGATGTTCTCAGTAAAATGTAAACATCATGGGAATAAGTGCTTGCAAATATGAATAACAAAACTTGGTTAACCATCTGGCAGAAACTCTTGTTCTTGAGTGTTCCTTTCCTTGAACTAGAGCAACAAAGAGAAGAAACAAAACCCACAAGCACTTTGAGAACAAAACATAGCACAGAAACAGGGTGAATTTGTCCACCGGCATACTTACATTGCTACCAAAATCGGTGAAAACTATTTTAGAGATGGGCAGAGCCTAATGAAAGTTTGACAGTGTTATTTTCTACTGCCCCAGCCCAGTAGCATTGCAGGCTTAAAAATCATATTTGTTCCTTTAAATTGCTAAGCAAACTTTCGCAGAGATTACAACCTGTATCACAGCTATGGTTGTTTTGTCTATCATTTTCACAGTGAAGGATTCAGTATCATCTGAAAAACACTGTTATCCAAGTATGGAAAACATTCAGCAGAAGCTTAGTTCTGAAGGAACAAATTAAATCTTAATAATTGCCTTCAGTTGATTCTGTTATAAAGTATACCTTAAAATAGAAACATTTTTGCTAAGTTTAATGTTAAATGGCATATTCTCTTCACAAATAATACAGGGGAATAAAAATTACTGCACAGACTTTCCGCTGTAAAAGTGTTACTGATTACTCTCTTCATTGAGGAAAGTTTCAACCTTCATTAATGTTCTAATGGATATTTATTCTGAATTTTATTGAGAAAACCATTCATATGATATTAAACTTGTCTAATGTTTCTGCCAGCCCTTTTAATTATAATTAACTTCCTTTTTAATTATATTATACACCCATTGTGTGCTTAATTTGTTTTTCAGCCAGAGTATTTATTTTTCAGAAAATAAATGACAAAGTGACAGGATAGCTTTGAAGTATCACTGTGACCTTGTTTGTACAGAGGAGTAGCCAAGTGGAGTCTTCCCTGTGAGTGGATGCTGATTTCTAAGCTGACCCCCACCTGAAATACCTGCAATGTTTTATGCACCAGTTTTCGCTCTTTCAGCCCCCAAAGCACAACAAAGCACAGGCTGCCTATGCACAGGATCAGGGGAACTGGTTACATTCTTTTCTGCCTTATACACTCCTGAACCTGGTCTATTTGACACCAGCATCTACTTAACATGGTTGCACTATTTGGCAAATACGAAAAATGTTACTCTTCCCCTAAATTAGTGAAACCACGGAGAGGGATAAGAGAGGTATGGACAGCTCAGAGGGTGACCATCTCACCTATCTCCAGCTGCTCTTTGTCTCACCAGTTGTCAGTGCTCTTCTGCTGTTTGGTGGAGAAAGACAGCTCCTTCCAATTCATCCCAGCTTAGACATCTATTTTGGGATGGGATGAATCACTCTTGAACCGCCTCCATTTCTTCGTTGATGATAGAGAGTGTCTAGACAATTAGCTGAAAATGAGCACTTAACTTCAAGATAACTGGAGTTAGGTAGCAGGAATCTCATCTGCAATTGTTGAAACTAAAATGAAAAAGTTTGGTAAAAAAAAACCCAAAACACAACACCAACACTTCAGATTCCAAATCAACTCATATGCTGGACTGCATTAGTTAATTCATCGGTTGGAGCATCTTGAGAAACTACACTGAGATTTGTTTTCTCATGTGTGCCCTTGAGGACACAATTCTGCCACCTTTCCTTCCTTCTGTGGAGTTACCACTGACGGCACTTAGGCCTTCTAGAGAAGGCCTAAGTGCCATGGTGAGCCTGGATACAATCACAATCCTGAGAGAATGAGTCAAGAAAAGAGCAGATTTTAAAAATAAATAAATAAATAAATAATTTTTAAAACCCCATCACATTAAGTGCCTCTATGCATTATGCATTTTTTAAATCCCAATATGTATTTTTTTGCCTCTTCAGGGACATGAGTATTTTTTGAGGATCAAGTCTTACATAGATTGGGTTCTTTTTCAACTCTTCTGGATGCCCTAAATCTTTCAGGGATTATGCAAGAAAACAATTCAAAAATTCAAAAGAGAAAAATCAAGAATGCAGACAACATGATAAACATGGCTATATTCCTTTTTAAAAATAAAAATCCTAGATCTCTCCTTTTTAGTGTGTTCTATTAAATTGTGTTTTAAAAGAGCAGGATAGGGACATAATATTGAATTTCACTGAATGAGAAGAGAAGGAATAAAAGTCATCAAACAAGCAAAGGAATGTTAAAAAAAAAAGAGATGATATGAACATGAAGAATGTGTTAAATGGAGTAGTGGGCCCTAGGGTCTAATATTTCTCAGGAACTATGACAGCTTCATAAAAGACAAAATTTATATTTTTTCATGATGAATGGAGTTGAGGCAAGAAATTGATTTCACTTGTAAAAACTTGGGCTAAAACCAAGAAAGCACACAATATACATGAAATATAAAATGCGTTTTTATTCAATAGTGAATTTTCAATTAATAGTTTCCATTTCTATTAAGAAAATATAGTTGCTTTTCAAACCACTAAATTTCTTATGAGAGTTTTCAACACTAGGTTGGGTAAAGCTTCCATTCACTTTCAATGGGATAAGTTATGAGAAAGTGTGGATTTTACTGAATGGCTTTCTAAAACTATTTGACAGTTAATACATTGATACTATGAATAAAATCCTTTTCCTGCAGTGCAGTATTTCATATCTTCAATAGCTGCCATCTTCACTTTCTAGAATTGTGCTGGGTTTGACTCACTTAGCTCACCTACAAACATAGTTTGACAGGTATGGTAGACTTTTTATTCTGAGTTACAAGGTTAAGTAATTTTGTTGTCCAGGCTCATTATTATTTAGGAAAAGGACTGTTCTGTATTGCTTTTGCAATGCAACTAGCAAGAAGCTGTGGTTAGGTGCACCTCTGTGTACACCTCCATGCTGTATACAGAATAATGGTTGAAGTAACATGAAACAAAATCTTCCCGTGGGATGTGACAACTTCTATTCTCATCATCTTACTGTTATCTCTGTTTTTCCACACTCAGAAAAAATCCCACACTGAAAACCAAAATATTTTAGCAGAGCCAAAAGGCTACATAAACAGATTGAGACTCAGAAATCCAGCATTTGAACTAAGCTTCAGCTTAGGAACAAAGCCCCTAGAATCTGGATCCTCTACAGTTTTCCTGAAAACTTTAGACAAATTGGTTTCCAACCTCCATTGCTATGAAAACTATTTATCCCTAAATGGATTCAGCTAAGAGTTGTCTCTCTAACTAAAACCTATCTTGAAAGCAAAATGTTAAAAAAAAATCTCAAACTAGGACTCCTATATGCCGTCAAAAGCTGAAAGTCATGACACCAGAAGCTCACTAAAGGAAGAGACAATGGTGATAAGACAATAGTTAAAACAGCTGTTCATTGTGCAAGAAATTGTCTCCTTGAATGCTAAAACATCTGAACAAAAAGAACAAATTCAAATGCATTTTACTCCTAACAATAGGGCTGACTTGAGTAACAATCATGCCATAAAGTCACTATTTTCTAGAAATGCATTCAGAAATACAAAACAAATTTAATTATTCAAATTCTGAATCTTAGAACTGCCTTTACTATGATAACTTTTTTTCCCTCCACCTTAAAAGACTCACTCTGATTCTGCATTAGAGACAATGAAACTGTTTCTTATAGGCTCTTTAGCAATATCCTTAATATAAGTTATTACAGCACAGGTAGCCTGAGCTGTGCTGCAGAACAGCTGCTGACACCAAGGGTGAGAGAAATAAAATTGAATTTCTTTAGTCCCGAGTTTTGATTAGTGTATCTATGCGGTGGGGCCTTATTATTTTGCTTTTCAAAAGGAATTAATGTACTGGGATGTATTAAAATAATGGGAGCTGAATTAAATAGATCATTATATGTGTGAATTTAAATAGTTGGAATCATTTTGAAATTAAATCCTACTCAGTATGATTAAAATAGGATTAAAACCAGAACCTGTTTATTATTATTTACACTCTCAACAGAGAGATCACTTTTTTCAAACAGAATCAGTCCTTATTCACTAAGTAATCTCTTTGGAAGGAGTCAAAGTGGGACTTGCTGGCACTAAGGCAATTGTGCAAAACTTTAAGCAGCCTGTGGTTCTCTGTCAGTGATGATTCCTGGCTCTTGGCTTTGTGTAATCTCATTCACTTTTCCTCAGCCCGTCAATCCAGCCTGTCCAGATCCCCCTTCAGAGCCTTCTTTCCCTCCAGCAGATCAACACTCCTGCCCTACCTGGTGTTGTCTGCAAACTTACTACAGGTGCAATCCATCCCCTCATCCAGATCATTCATAAAGATATTAAACAGGACTGGAGATTTCCATATTTCCAGACCCAGAGCAAGTTAGCAGGACCGGCACTTTCTGATCCTGTCCTGGAAGCAGTGCCCTGAAAGATGCAGCTGGAATAAGTGGCCATCTCCTGTGCTTTTTGGGTGCTGCTGACTCCTCAACCAACCTCAGAAACCAGGCTGGTCCCCCGGCACTCGGCGCTTCAGGTATCTGCAGGCAGCACTTCCCTCAGTCTGTGTTAAACTGACATGCTACAAATTCCCAGCAGGAGGCAGGAACGCTGCTCACAGCTGCAGGATGCCAGAGAAGCCACAGCACAAGTCATCCTTACTTTTCCCAGCTTGTCCTTTGATTTGCTGAGGTTAAGCCTGCATATCCTTCCTTCTTGGGGAACACTTACTGAGCAAGGACTTTGTAAAAACACCATTCTTGAGTCCATAGTTACTTGTTAACTTACTTTTTTTTTTTTTTTTAATAGGAGACCTTTCCCCAAATCAAAAAGCAAATGTTGTCACTCATTTTTCCTATAACTTTTCCCCTAGTATTACAGTATGACTTTCCCAAGGCCTGTGGGATGCACTCCACCTGCTAACATGCAGCTCACACCATGGGAAAAGCTAGACCAGATATCAGCATGTTTGGAAAAGACCTAATGGAAGTGTTGTTAGATGAACCCAGAGAATGTAAACAGTAAAGAAACCTAATCTTAATGCTACAGTCTGTTTCTGGAAGAGAAGAAGGTTGTTTTCCTCATTCAGTGTTTTCCCAGCTCAAATCCAGGTACATGAAGGACAGCTCTGATGGCATCAGTACTAGCTCTGTAAACACAAAGACACTGAGTGAGCCTAATGTCACACAGAACTACTAAACCATGACCCCTGGACTCGAAAAACTGAGGGAGAAATCTGTTTCATCCTAATAGACTTCCTCTTAATTCCACACCTTAGCAGATACATCTTGTGAATCACCACTCACAGCTGTGAATGAAAGTAATTTAAACTCCAGCTCTTTCCACAATTTTTACATTAAACAATTGTCACTAGAGAGGCATGAACAACTCTGCAGAATGACTTCCATCAACTTCACTCTAAGTATCAAAAAATCATAGAATATCCTGAACTGCAGGGATGCACTAGGATCATCAAAGTCCAACTCCTGGCTCTGCACAGTCCCAAGAGTCACACCATGTGCCTGAGAAAGTTGTTCGAACACTTGAACTCTGTCAGGCTTGGTGCTGTGACCACTGCCCTGGGGAGCCTGTTCAGGGCCCAACCACCCCCTGGGTGAAGAACCTTTTCCTAACATCCAACCTAAACCTCTCCTTACACAGGTTTCCTACATATCATTTTCAGCTGGATCAACCTTAATGTCTGAAAGGAAGTTATACTCTGGAGGATAATTAAGACAGTGTTTTTTCCAGAACAGAATGCTGCAAAACTGATTCCATAGAATCAAGAAAGAAATCACTCTGTCCCTAGAAGGGTATGCATGAGTTCAGGACTCATCCTACATTTTTCCTGTCCCTTATGGGATGCTAAACCAAGTGCAGGAGCCCAGCCGTCATCTTCTTGCACCTCCCTCATTATTCACCATCATTTTCACCCCCCAATCCTGAGCAAAGACAGGAGGCAGAAGATCACCATAACTCAGATCACCATAACTGGCTTTGTACTACAGAACTTCCCAACAGTTTGTCCAGCAAGATCATTCCCACCAGGAGGGATATTTCACCTCTCACTCCAGAGCACAACACAAGAGAACCTGGACTGCAAATGCCTTCCTCCATGCTGTTGGAGGTTACAGGCTGAGACTGCTTAGACTGGCAGTCCTATAACAGCCAAACTTCTTCCTGTTTTAGGCCCTGTTACTTTCCAGCCTGGCTTTTGCTCCTTTTTTTTTTTTTCCCCTTCTTGTTTTGGGAAAGTTTGAAGGGGGGGAAAAAATATCAGTGAATAAATAACCATTGCTTTGAAAACAGTAGAGCATAGTCAACAAAAGCAGCCAGGGAAAAAGATAATGGAATGTTTTCCAACAAACAACAGACTCTCAGTCACAAGGAGAGCCTGACTTGAATGTACAACTCAAGCAGCTATGCAGAAACAAAAACTTTGTAACAAAATGGTGAATACAGGTTTTTTCTCCTTAATTTTACTTTTTTTTCCAAAAGTCAAAGAGACTTTCAGAGAGCCGTATCAAAGTCTTCAACCTTAACATATCTGTACTCTCCTTAAAACACCTTCCACCACATATTCAGGTAGTTATTTCACAATACATTTAGAAATCCAGAAGACGCTTATAATTTCTGATGTGATTTTTCAGAAAAGTAACATTTATGTTAAGACCAATATCAAGTCATGCAGGAGAAATCACACAATTATCAGGATATCCTGAGTTGGAAGGGACCCACAAAGATCATCAAAGCCCAACTCCTGGCCCTGCCCAGGACAGACCAAGAATCACACCATGTGCCTGAGAGCCTTGTCCAAACTCTTCTTTCTACAAAACCCTGCTAGAATAACAAACACTAAGCTGGGAAATAACTTCTGAGTCAACTACAAAACCCCAAAACAATGGCATTTCAGAACTCTTACATCACTAATAAGAGCAAAATTGACACTTTGTAGGAGTTTTGCAGCAAGGCAGCAGCAAAGAGCCTTAGCATTCAGACCATTCCCTTCACACTCTGTGTGTGTGTGTGTGTGTGTGTGTGTGTGTACATGTGTAAACACAGCTCAGGACAAAATTCTACAGATTTAGGTAAACAGGAACTTCCTCTTTGCTTTTCATTTGTGGGATAACACACTGAAGTTCCCAGTTTCTGCTGAGCCTCAACTGATTAATCCAACTTTTTATTATTTATAATAGTATTGCCAGAACTAATACCAATTTTAATTTTTATCATTTTGTCATAATTCTTTTTTATGAATGCCAAAAAGATAAGGATATCAAAAGAGTTTTAAATCAGGACACATGTCTTGGGAGATGGGGAAGGATGAGATAAGAAGTATAATTTATTAATATTGTGGTTGTTGGCCTTGCAGGTAAAGTAGGAAAAAATGAAGGACAGCAGAATGCAACCCAGGAGGCACCTAATAAGCAGCTTGGGAAAAAAAAAATCTCAGAGATAAGTGAAAATATAGAAAAGCTAAGGCAAAGGGAACTCTATAGGTGGTAGAGCTAACTTTTGCATCTTTTGAAACTAAAATACATCCCAAGCAAAAGAGTTAACACTTTTGTATGACTCTCAGGACTTAAAGAAGCTCTGGAAAGGTCTTCTACACAGAAGCTATTTTCATTCTAGAGGTGAAAATCTCAGTTTCTTCTTTTAATCATCATATTAGGCTACAAGTTTGAGTAAAGACTGCAGGATTTAGCCTACTGCTGCTACATGTCTATAGAAAGAATCAAGACTGTGCATGTTTTAAGAAATTCTTTTCTTTACCTTCTATTCAGAATCACAAGCAAGAGACTCGAGTGACATCAGTCAATGGTCATAAATTTCACTGCTCACGTATTACACTATATTTATTTATATATCCTGCAAGGGACTGGAGATTGGGTAGGTGACTAATGCTAAGGTTATAAATTGCCCAGAGAAGAAAACTAAATGTAACTCAACTTCCTCCTCATTCAAACACATCCATCACATTCTAATAATATGAAGTGCAGTTCTAATCAAAACTGATCTGAACTTTTTTTAAATCCAGATGTCTGCATCCAATGCATATTCACTGAAAAAAAATAAGGTTTTTGAGTTTGCTGGCTTGCATTACTACAGAATTAAAGAACTGGAGAATTAGCACAAATCACTGTGATATTAGATTTTATTTTCCATATCCTATAGAATCGTTATTTCCAACTCAAAGTTTGCATAATATCCTATAGCTGTAATCAAAATATACATCAAACGAGTTGCCACAGACTATGAACTTTATATTTTACATTTTGGGTGCCTCTCTGTGTCTCACAATCTCCCTTTGAAATATCCATTTGAAAAAAAAATAAAAATCTGTTGTGTCAGTTTTAAACTGGCAAAAATAAGCTGGAGACCAGACTTACAGAAATTGTGTACCTGCCTCATTGTTTTCTATTGTGTTTCCCACTCAAATCTATTAAACACTGCTCATAAATAAACATTGTTAACTATTTCACTGTGGCTGTAAGCAGGCATGGCTGTAGACATAAAAATTATAATGGTGATGCGCCAATCTGTTGATAACCATTTCTTTTGGTTAACACATTTTGCTATGACAAGCACCTTTGATTGTCAGAGTACTGTGGAATTCTACTTTGCAAAACTGCAAGTTTGATACTCAAATCCACATGAGGCTTCAAAGACATCATTTGGTCAAATCAACTTTTCAAATCAGATCTGATTAACAAAGTCACATGTCAGGTGTCATATCAGCTGATGTTTAGATACAAAGCAAGTCCCAATAAAGCCCAAGTGCACAATCATTAGATAAACCATGAATATTTTTTCTAAAGATATGTCACTCAATACCAGCCACTATTGTTCTCTGCTTAACCTTTTATTGCATCTACTGGTGTTAGTCAGTTATATATACACTCTTAACCTGTGTCCTTTCCCCCCACTTTCTAGCTAATGCTTTTACTTTTCAATGCATTAAAGGTTATTGTTTCAGGCAGAGAACACTCCCCACTGCACTTATATTTCCCCAATATGCAACAAACAGTAATAAGACAGCCTTCTCCTGCCCAGCTGCACAGAGCTCTTCCCCTAAATGTTGCTTTCCAGGAGATTTGATCTCCACATCCTGAGTTTGCAGCCATCTGTCTTCCCCTGCTCAACTGTTTTTAACCAGTGCTTTCACTCCTCTCTCTTCACAGAAAAGACAGCAAATGAAATCCAACCTGGCCACGGGGCCTTTTCTTCAGCTACAGGATTCCTACTTCAGCTCTATTACAAAGACCCCCTCCCCATGTCCTTAGCCCCTCTCACCTGCTCTCTCTTATGAAAGCCATTGCTCAGCCTGCCTAAATCTCCATGGCACCAAATCCATCCAGCCCCTTGGTTCCACACTACTGGAATGGCCCCTGCTCTCCTGTCCCTCCAGCCCCTTGGCCTCCACACCATTCTAGAGTCTCATGCCAGCTATCTTTCTATGCTGTGTCTCAGCACAAGTATGTTACTTGAAACACATAAATCAGAGCCACCTGGAATAGGATTCTGCTGCAATCAATTGCTACTGCCCAACAAATCAAGAGAAAACAGAAGGGGCCAGGCTGGGTGAACAGTTGAATGCAATTATGCAGCTGAAGCCATACACAAATAAAACTGTTACACAGCAAAGGAAAGGGAAAATACCAGTTTTCTAGTGAAGCACAGAACAGCATCGACTTCCACAAATGAGACTTTGTCATAACTGGACTGGGAATGATTAGTCTCAGTCCACGGTATGACAAGAACATGAAAGTCACCTCTAATGGCGTGGCAGACGGGACCCAGTGCTCTCATCACATCCCTGTTACCAAAATCAACCCCTTCCTCCCTCCTACCTCCACATCACCAGCACACAGCCAGTTCCCCACTGCCACCCACACTCACCCTTGCTCCAGGCTGCACCTGATAGATGGGCTAGAGCTGACCAAATAACAGCTGCAGCCCCACAGTGCCCAGAATGTTCTCCACTCCTCCCACACCCGAGTCCACTCTCTCCAGCAGAGCAGCAATGTCCAAGTCCAGTGTTCCAACTGGTGTTCTCTCTCTCAAAGAAAACTTAGAAAT
This sequence comes from Margarornis squamiger, assembly GCA_035222235.1. Lineage (NCBI taxonomy): Eukaryota > Metazoa > Chordata > Aves > Passeriformes > Furnariidae > Margarornis > Margarornis squamiger. The sequence goes on from JAWWTY010000037.1 coordinate 72,173,523, forward strand.
GAAAGCAGCTGTGAGTCAGGAAGACAGCCAAGTTTGTTTGCCCTTGAAAGGAGGTGGTCACACAGAGTGAAAGACAAAATGAGCAATGAACTCCTAAGGAAATATATTCACCCTAGTACCTTCTCTAGGCATTAGTCAAAAACTCCACAAGTTTGGCAGCAAGACACCACTTACACAGTCCTGAGGTAAATTTATTTTGTGCTTTGTACACAAATAAAGGAAACCCTAATATAAGGACACAGACATTGCCAAGGGGCAAACACCTTACTGATGGGTTGAGGTTCCCTCTCACTAACAAAATGTGTGAAAGAGTCAAGTAGTTTCTTTACTTAGTGCCAGAAATGTCCTCAGAATACAGTGACAACTTCTATACGCAACAGGCTTATAATGCTTAAAGGCTTAAAATGCTTAAAATAAGTAAGTTCCAGAGACAGAAACTGAGATCATACATATATGTGTACATTTGCCATAACACCCATAGGTGACTCCTGCAAGTCAGCAGAAGGGCATTTCTACAGTATGAAATCTTTGGAAAATGGAGAAGGCTGGGGCTAAACACTTGGAGCACAGGAAAAATGTTTTCCTCCTGAGGTCACCTGTAAAGTGTGAAAAACAGAGTCAGAGAAGCCTGGTTAGCCACCACTTTCCCTTAAGAATTTCAGTGGATGACATTATAGTACACTATAAATGGAGTGAAAGGCAGGGACATCTTCACACTGTGAATCCCCTGGCCAAAAAAGACTTCCAGGTAGACGACAAACCAGAGACTAAAGTGAGCTTTAATTCTCAGCATGAATGTGGTTAATCCACTGGGGTACAAAGCTCCCCAGACTCCTTTGCTTCCTTCCTTCTGCCAGGAGAGCAGTCTGGAAGATACTCTTGCAAGCCTTCCATTTTTGTTCAATCAGACTGAATCATCAAGATTTTCTTACAAAACTGAGAAACTTGTTAATAACAGATTTGCTACAGAATAACACACCATCTCCCCAGATGAAATATCAGCAATGAGAATCAACATCACTGTGTATTAAACACAGGGCAAACAATAACTCTACAGATGTTTGTATCTGATGGCTACAGGTTTCACAGGGGCATGAACCAGCACAGTAAGTGGAAAGACTGAGCTGGGGGAGAGAAAGTAGGAAATACTATTCCTATTGCTCTAAAGTGCCTTGAACCATCAAGTAATCTAAGCACTGCAGTGACACTCCTTTTTTTCTTTTTTTTCATTGTAAAATACATTTAAAAAGTATCAAAACACTACCAAATCAAAAATAAAAGCCTCCATGAAGGGAATTGAACAGTGGGAAAGGCCCAAGAGAAGTCAAAAAGCACTAGGCAATGAAATGTTAATTGAAATTACATATAGCTCTTAATAAAAAGAAAACAATCATACGAAAAGTAGGCGAGCTAGACAGAGGAGAAATTAAGGGGGAGGGGGTAGAAAAAGGAAAATAAGCTGAAATTGAGAATAGTAATATAATTCTTCAACACACAGTCTGGAGAACAGAAAGATACCCCAGAGGCTGTTTATACCATGAATATCAATAGAAAGGGCAAGAAAAGTTAAACTGGAATTGATATTCAAAGGATACAGAAAGTGCTAATCAGGAAGCTCACGAGCAATTAAATAAGGGGGGAAAAAATAATACACTCACACTAAGCTCTGGAAAGCAAAAAAAAAAAAAAAAAAAAAAAAAAAGGACAAGTAACACTCCAGCCAGAAAGGTGCTGAAATAATTTTTACCATGCTCCAGTGTACATATTCCTCTGCAAATATACATAGCAACGATGGGAACTAAACAGCTAGCAGAAATATAGTTCTGAATATGATGTCTCTTTTTTTGGCAAAAACAACTGAAGAAACCAGTCAACAGTCCAAGAAAAGGCAACATTTTCCTCTGCTAAAGAGCCCAAGGCAATTGGAAGGGAACAAAGCTATACCTTAAATCTAAAATCCCACATGTTCAGATACATACTTGTGCTAAAAGGGATTAACATTACAAGAATGCCAGCAGAGTTTTATCTTATGACTCAGGCCATTTGAGTAAAAACTTAGTCAATTATTCTTGATAGAAATAGCTTCATCCTTTTTTTTGTTTTTGTTTCAGGGACTGATTTGATTCACTATGGAAATTTAATGAGCAACACTAACTTCCAGAAGAAATAAAAAATTAAAACTGTGCAGTCTCTTTCTGAGTTCATGGTGTCTCTTTTTCCAGTTGAGGGACTTACAAAGTGGTAAAATCTTCAGGATTACTTCCCAACACCTAGTGCTTCTGCTCAGACTGAAAAATAGCATCTGCTGTACTCTGAGGTCTTTTGCAGAACTTCAGGTTAGGTCAGCAAGTCCTTTAGGAAAAAAATCTATCCATTTCATTCCTGTTTGTGTATCTGAATTTTCACTAAAGGCTGTGGTTACCACTCAATTGGGAATGAGTTTACTTAGAATCTTAACAATAAAATTCAAGAATATGGGTGAGTGAGCTGCTGTCATTACATCTTTGTGGCAGGGAAATGCCACTTCCACAATAATGACGTGCTTTTAGGATGCAGATGGAAGCAATGAGGAGTGGTCATTTTCATCACTAGTAAAAGTAAAGTGTAAATGTTAATAGCTACTGATATTAAGACTTTGTAATACCACTCTCTTTTTGCTTCACTCTGAACAACTGGTATTTATTAGTATTATTACTACTAGCTCTTTCAAAAAGCAGAGGCCTCTTTGAAATTATAACTAATTGCACTGGATATGTAACGTGGGAATCAATTTATGAGATAATTTAAACTGTGGCCAGGGAATAAACGTTCTCAAAGTTGGCCATTTCAATCCTTAATGCATTTCAGGCTTTCCAGTTGCACATGAACTTCAGACATTCATAGTGAAAGTTGAACTGTTACATTTTGTCTAAATGGAAAATGCTCTAAATTTTCCCATAAAACAAAATAATGGACCATCACTGCAACCAATAATTTTAAATGAAATTTCCCCTGCCCCGAAACACAGACATTGAGATTGTACTTTTAATTACTTGGCAGCCATATTTACTATTCCTGACAGCTTTTTGGAGCCTCTGAAAAACTGAGCAGCAGCAAAGACTAAATGGCTTTGCTTCCTGATAGAAAGACAAACTGAACTGAAAAACTGTGGATACCACTGAAATCAGACCTGATATTCACAGGAGTTGTGGATTCTTAGTGCCCCTCAAAAATGGGTCATTTCTCTAAGTTTGCATATCACATTAGAAGTACTGAATCCACTTCCTTTAAGCAGGACACAAGACCTAGTCTATTTTTCAAGGTACTCCCCAAAATAAAATGTTTTAAACATCATGGAATTCATAGCAATCCTCGAGAACTCTGATGAACAGAATGCAATTACCCACATACCCAAATCAGCCTGTTCATACACACTTTGCTGATGAGAAGTCTGTATTTCTCCACTATTCATGCTGCATTCCATTCTGCTCAGCTACAACCCTGTTCTCACTGTTGCTCCTTTTCCTTCCTCACTCCCATGTTGCACACACTTCTCCTGTATTTGTTGAATTCTGCACTATTTCATCTTTTCCATTTTAGCCAGGTAAGAGACAAAGCGTACAGAATAACTGCTAATTTTTATCTTCCACACCCTTGCTAGACCGCAGCCTTTTAGGGGGAGGTAGGAACAATGGCACAATCCTTCAGCATCATGTTGAAATCCTCTAGGCTCCTCTCTGCTCCAGGATAGAAGAGAGTGGGGCAGTTTACAAATACTGAAATGTTTTTGATTTAGACCAGCCTAGTATTCATTAGACGGCAGGAATTTCCTTTCCTCTCTCAGGATGGCTACAACCTTGAACAAACTTTTCTGTCACCTGGTAGAAAAGAGAACACAACTACTCATCCCACCAAGAATCTCCTGAAGTGCTAGTGAGACCAGAAATTGCACCAAACCCTTGAAACACTTGTATGTCAGGTGAGATACATGACACCTGGCAGTTTAATTTTGACTATATATCAATTACTTTTTTCTCTTTGTTTTTAATATGATACCTTCCATTCAGGCAACATATGTCAAAATATGAATAGCTTTCTCCCTACTCACATGTGCATATGGACACATACAGACATGCAAGGATTTAACTGTTATTATTAATTGAAATATTATTGTTGTTGCATTGCTGTTATTATTATTGTTGTTGTTATTATTACTATAGTTGTTGTTATTGTTATTATTTTATATTTCTATAGCTCATTAACTGACTAAATTTGCTGCAAAAGACAAAACAATTCTAGAACTGAAGAGCCATAACAGTGAAAGTGAACAACCTCCAAACAAATTTAGCAGCTATAACAAGGGATAGGGCAAGAGAAAATGGCAGCAAGTTGCACCAGCAGAAGCTTAGATTGGATATTAGGAAAATTTTCTGCACTGAAAGGGTTATTAAGCATTGGAACTTCCAGGGAAGTGGCTGAGTTGCCATCCTGGAGACACTTGAAAGGTGTGGCATTAAGGACATGGTTTAGTGAAGGATTTTCCAGTGCTAGGTTACCAGCTGGACTCAATACTGTTAAAGGTCTTTTCCAACCTAAATGATTCTATGCTTCTATTATTCCTGAGGAATTCTTTCAACAGTCAGATTTATACATACGTTTCCCTAACTTTCTCCAGTTATAAGGTAAGCAACCAACATGCATAACATTCACACAAATATATATCTCTCCTGTTATTAACCACACTTAAACATCAGCAGATCCAGCTATGCCCCTGCTATGGATTTCTCTCTATGTGACTGCTAGTATGAACTTTATAGGCCTTCTTTAAAAATTAGGGCTGAGGACTTTTTTTGGTCTACAAGAACAGATCAGGAAGAAAAGTAAGAAGCAACAAAAAATTAAGGACATTTTGCTTCAACCTTTCCTTCCAATCACAGCAAATTCTGCTTTATATAAACCTAGAATGGCTTAAGTTAGAAGGGACCTCAAAGGTCATCTAGTTCCAGAGTCAGCTTCTTTACTAGACCAGGCTCCTCAGAGCCCCATCCAACCTTGCCTTGAACACTCCCAGGGATGGGACATCCACAGCTTCTATGGGCAGCCTGTTCCAGAGCCTCACCACTGTCACAGTAAAGAATTTTTTTCTACATCTGACCTAAATCACCTCTCTTTAAGTCTGAAGCTATTTCCCGTCATCCTGTCACTCCAGGCTCTTGTAAATACTCTCTATCTTTCCTTGTGGGCTCCCTTCAGGTACTGGAAGGACACAACTGCGTGACCCTGAAGCCTTCTCTTCTCCAGGCTGAACCCAATTCTCTCAGCCTTTCCTCTCAGAAGAGGTGGTCCATCCCCCTAATCAACTTGGTGGCCTTCTCTGGACTCGTTCCTACATTAGCAGGTGTTCCTGCTCTTTTTCTCCTCAAAAAACTTGGAAAAGTTACATGATGCATCAGCACTCCCATGAACTGTTGTTCTGACACTCTACTGTCACTTATACCAGAAATACTCTTTTCTGCCTGAGATTTGGAGCAGGATTCATGCAGCCAAACAGGCTGCAGGACAGTGAGAAACAAATTTTCATCACTGAATGTATTATTATAATGATATTATAATTTATTACTTATTATGCTGTTTCATCTTCTGTTGCCTTTGAGTAGCCTTTTTTCGCTGGAGGGAATTGTAACCCCCCCAGTCCATACAGATAGCACTAAATAATCATTGGATTTATATGATTTTTCTAATATTTTACGGATGTTCAGAAATAATATCAATATATTTCATTTACCAGCAGTATTGACTGACTATATGGCTTTTTTCCCAAGACAATGTCTTTAAAAAGTGTTTCTATGAACGTATGCTGTGGTAAGTCACATTTCTAAAGTGACACAGGTTTAGCATATTAGGACAATGTGATGTAACTTTTACAAAATGTCAATACTTCTTTCTTAGAAAAAAATATGTTTATTAAGCAAGGGCCTTAGGGTGCCCTGCAAAGTCAACAAGTGTCTTGCTCTTGCTTTAAAGCACAAAATTCTCTTATTATTCTCTACACTGAAAAGGACACTGTTTGCTGTGACCACATAGCAAATGTCCCACAGGAAATACTGGAGTATAAGAAATAGCATATTTATTTGTAAAAATACTTCTAAGGAGAAAGGCTTGTTTATGGATGAGAAAAGACTGAGGGACAGTTTCCAGGTTTCTCACTGCTTTATTTGTGGTAACTTTAAAGGGTACTACCTAAATAAGGTAAACACTGGCAGAATCAGGCTGTAAAAGATGTGCTACGTGGCATCCTTGAGTTTTTAAAATCAGATATTTAAAAAAAGAAAAATTACAGAACATTTTAAACAAGAAATCTGCTGCTTGACTTTGTAAACTAAGGTGGCTTGCAGCCAGAAGAACTGTGCTGACTTACATTCCTGGCTCAGTCTTTGTTTTTGTCACCACTAAATTCACAGGGATTCTGTATTTACTAAAGAATATTTTCCAAAGCTGATAAAAACAAATGTAAAAATTAGCTGTAACTTGAAAGAGGTTTTCCAAATGTAATGTCCATATTGTTCATACTTACATAAGGCCACATTTTCGAATTCCAATAAGGTGATATTTAAGGTCATGATTTTTCTGTCAAAGAAGGTTTTGATTTTAAACCTAGACCAACTTATTTATAATTTTGTGAATTCTGCCCAGAAGATAGGGTCATGTTGACCTTTTCAGAAAAATTATATGACAAAGGAGAAACTGATTCTGATAGCTTCCTGCTATTAGAAAAAAACTCATGTTCCAAAAACTTTCATTCAGGTTGAACCTCTAATGCACCAGCAGAGTTAAATGACAGCATCTGTGTTAAAAGGAATAATCAAAAGGGACTAATGAAGAAAACATTGCTGAAGAATTTCTCCCTCTGCAAGTGATTCATGAATTTAATCTTAGGGAATAGAGAGAAAGAGGGAGAAAAAAAGAGAAAGAAAGAGAAAGAGGGAGAAAAAGAGACAACAAGAACGGTTATACAGTTGGAAAATAAGATGACAGAAGAAAAGAATTATTCTCTTCTTTGTGTGCCACTGTTGACTTTTTGATGGGTAGTTGTATACAGGCTATACCTGCTCAGAAAATGAAATATTGGTTACTATGGTGCTTATTGGAAAGCTTTATAATAAATTATTTTAAGATGCAGCAACTTTTCCTCTTCAATACCATTCACAGATCAGCCTAAGCAGAACTCATATTAAGATGCCAGGCCTCAAACAAGCTTCCTACAAACAAACACCTGCCATTTTCCTTTATATCAGACTGGTCAGAGGTTTAAAACAGGCAATATTCATCCTCATCATGTCAGAATTACTGTTCCTTTGCCATTATTCATATTGAAATTGGTAAGGCACTCCTACAATACCACAACAATTAGCAAGAGCAAGGGATGCAGAATCTGGCCATAAAGGTCGAAATTTTAGCAAACCTCAGAGTTTAAAGCAGAAGTTGGAAACTACTAGAAAGAAGATATTTGATTTGCTTAGTAAAAAATGCACTAGTCTCAGACAACTCTAGGGTACAAAACTGTAAGCCCCTCTCCTTTTAGTAAATAAACAAAACATCATTTTACAAGAGCATGTAGTGACAGGACATGGGGGAATGGCTTTACACTGAAAGAGAGTGGATTTAGCTTAGATATTAGGAAGAAATTCTTTACTGTGAGGGTGGTGAGACACTGCAACAGGTTGCCCAGAGAAGTTGTGGATGCCCCATCCCTGGAAGTGCTTAAGGACAGGCTGGATGGGGCTCTGAGCAACTCGGTCTTGTAAAAGGTGTCCCTGCCCATGGCAGGGGGGGGTTGTAGCTAGATGATCTTTAAGGTTCTTTCCAACCCAAACTATTTTGCAATTCTATGTTTCTAAATATTTTTATGAAGTTGTTAAGTGTAATTTGCCTTTTAGCTTGTGCTGTTGGAATTACCATTTGTCAAACTTATTAAAATAAGAACCTTAAAATCCTGTAGGGTTTTGTTGTTTTTTTGTTTCATTTTGTGTGTGATAGTATACAGGTTGTCTAATGGGATGTCTCTGCTAAAGACAAAGACACTACAAGTAATTTATGGCCCACCCATGTAAGTAAGCCACCAGATATTTCCTAGTCAAACCACTAGATTTTCTAAGACCATTGCTCTGAAAAAAGTAATTCATCTCCAGCTGCAAAGAGTCTACAAAATACATCTACTGTGTGATCTTTGGGTCTGCATGTATTAAAAAAACAGTAGTTATACACTTTATTAAATTTATTTCCTCGAGGGATTACTTCTGGGGTTATTCTATTCTCCTGCAAGAACAAGATTTGAGCTGCACATGACACATGCAGAAGCCTCATATCTTGTGCTAAAATATTTCTCCATTGTTTAGTATTTACACTGTTAGTGCTCTGGGAAATCAAGGTCAGGGGAGAAAGATCAACTCTCATGTAGGAGGAAGAAATAATTGAAGTTCTGGGTTTTAAAATATACTTCTGTGTATCTGTGTATGTATCCTATATTAGGAGTATAACAGCACTTTCCTCTTCCTAGCAACATTCATTCAGTTTGGTCTGAATTCCATATCAGCCAGTGCTGCTTTTTCAGGTGCAAGCTTTGTATTTACCCAGAGATACATGTTGGCAAACAGATATGTTTGATGGAAAAACACACAGAACTATCAGACCCTGCAAAACTTGAAAATATTCCAGTAAAAATTTTGGTTTATGGAGTGCAAGAGGTGACCCCATAAAGAAGAAAGTGGCCTTTAATGATCCTGTAAGAAAATTACAGTCACTACAGAATATTTCTATGATCTCTGCAAATAATCAGAACTATTTGGTACCAATGTCATGAAGTCCTCAGTTACAGTAAGCTGAGATAGGCTTACCACTTCTGTACATGTCAAAATAAAGGTACACACAAAAATAACAGAATATTGTCTTTGTTCCATTCCCTTCTCTGAATGACTAAGGATGATTAAGCTCCATTTCCAGAACTACAAATCATAGCACAATGTCTTGCCATCACTTGCTTACCTGTGAAACACGTCAAGCATTTTGAGATCCTGAGATGAAAGTGGCCTCAACACACCATAAATATAACTGATGCAGAACAAAAAAACCCCAGAAGAATAAATGGGTTAAGTAAACACATTTAAGGTAAATCTGTTTTACAGTCATGATGTTATTAAATCCCCTGGTTTAGATTGCAGCCTCTTACTTATGGAAAAAACTACAGTCAGAGTTTTATGAGTATCCATATATAGAATCATCTGTGTATATCCCACTTTGCCATACATTACAGATACCATCACAGAGCATGGTGTTCTATGTTACAGTGAAAAGTCATGTAATGTAACAAACTTAAAATTTTACAGTTTTAAAATTCTACATAGAAATCACACACTGAATGAAATTCTTAATGGCAAGGCATCTGTGACAGCAAAGCAGGAAATAAATCTAATGTCTAATAAGCACTGCAGTTGTTCATCATAATCCCCTGAAGAAATGACAGAAATATAAAGCAGTTCACAGAAGAAGTCTCTGTCTTGATTCTGATAGTTTCATTTCTCAACAAAGTCCATGACAAGACTACATTAAGGGAACTATTACACTAAATGTGACCAAATGTTATTTGTTTTACCTATCAAAAGTTATTACTGTCAGAACCACTGCCAACATCATAGGCTTGGAAAGAGAGACAAAAAAGCTAGTTGTTTTAAACTATTCTTTTAAAAGCACAGCTAAGACTCTGCCTGGATAGAAGCTTTTCTCCATGACAAGCCAGGAAACAGCACAAAACCTCAAAAAAACATAAAGATTAAATCTTTATCATAGATGAAAATCACCCTGGGGAAAATTATATGTACATCACTAAATCATCAGTGAACATTGTGTATATATACATATATATATATATACACACACATGTGAATACACTGAGCTGCCTGACCACATCAACAAAGGGCCATTACTAGAACTGACCAGAATGGATAGCCAAAACTGATCAGCAAACATGAGATGTTTGTAACACCTGCTCTAGTACTATCCACCATATTAACTCAAATGTTATGTATGATTTCTTCCAGACTGCAGAGGATAAAAGACTTGGCCCACAGGCAGAGGGACAAGGGACATTTCTGACTGTATTGTTTCCTTCTGGGTTGATGCTAATAAACTTTGCAGGGGAAGGCAGCAAAACTATTTGGAGGGTGGCTCATATCATCTTTTGGTGCCAGTCCCTGCAGCAAACTAACCTCAGCATTGCACCTGGAATTGATCTCAGCAGGAACTTTTTGCCTAACCCTAAGAGGCAGCACAGGAGCAAACTAGCTTCTACATAATGAAGATGACCAGAACACCAGGAGATGGGTAACATGTGCAAAGAATTGGAAATTAACAAAAACATGATGATAAAAACACTTCTGTCAGGCACTAACAGGTTTTAATTCCCTGATGGTCCCTCACCTGGGACCCACTATGCTCTCTGCCTGGCAGCCCTACTGAAGCTCTGGCCAGGCTTTGGTGTACATGTACCTGTCCCTAAGTGGGTCTTGGCTCTCCCCTGTAGCTGTGTCTCCTGGTGCAATTCCCTGGATGAATCTGGCTCATCACACGTCACACCTGGGGCTGCTAATAACCCCCTTAGCCAGGACCTATTCTCCATGCACAGCCACGTGGGAGGGACACAACCTGTGTGTTGGTCACCCTGACTCCAGGCTTGTCCCTGCTCCTCACAAGGTCCTGTTCAATGTTTGGCTCCTGCTCTGCCAACAAAGTGTATCTATCAGCTTTGAAAGTCTAGGGGTTTTATTAATAGTTCAGAGCAAGAATTGTTCTGGGAACAGCATTTCTAAGTGTTCAGGACACTAAGAAATAAGCAGATGAAGTGACGCTTGCCATCAGGATGATGCTAGAGAGCAGAGGAGGGAGGGACAAGCACATATATAAAAATAAAGCTATGGGGGGAAATAAATTTTCTATCCTGAAAGCTTATCACTTCCCAAAGCTGAATTGCGAGTCAGACAATTTGCCAAGGTGGCTCTGTGCTTGACCTAGCCAGAGCCAGGCTCTCCTCATTGCTGGACGTCTGTCCAGGGGCACTGCAGGTGACAAGGGAAGGGGGTGGCTGGCAAGGGAGCAGTGTCACGATTCCCAACACTGTAAATTTCCTTGGCAGAACTAATCCAGGCTGCCCTAGGCAGGCACAACTAATGGGCAGTGACACAACTGTGATCTGAAAATGAGGGAACAGAATAGGAACTGTCAGAGTGCTTCCCAGAGCAATGATAAATGATGTCATGGCTATTTCAGGCAAAAAGCAAGTTTTAACCATACAAATTACTAAAGGAGAATGAAAAGGTATTATACCTGAGAATAAAAAAAAAAAAGTTACTGTCATATTGCACATGTTTGAGCTTGCATTCTTGCTGTATAGCACCTCTCTTTGCATACTCTGTGCTCTTTTCCCTGAATAGATCCTGGCTGAGCCCACAGGCCTTGCTCTGTATCTGTATCCCAACTATTATTTTGCTTTCCACATGGTTGATTCACAACGGGTTGGTTATGGAGTGACTATGAGCTATGAGACTCAGGTATTCCTTAAATGTTATTCATGGGATTCCCCATTTCTGGGACTACAAGAAACTATACTGGCTTTCTTTAGCAACCAGTTGGTGCAATTATACTTTTCATATGTCTTTTCTCATGTTTCTAAATTATGAGTTTGTAAGGTATTTGCTGTTGTCCTAAAGAAATGGGGAGCTGTCAAGATTTCATGTTTAAAAGCTAGCACTAACACAAGCCACACATAGGGTGTTACATTAATATTTTATTTGGCAAATACATCCATCCCAGAACAAATCATACTATTCACAAAGTAAAATATTCTCCATGCAGATTAGCAGGTCCTTCACACCAGGAGGTTAAAAAATAAGTACATTGTTTGCTTGCAAGAAAAAAGTCCTGCAAAATGGTACAACAAGTTGCATGGTGTTTCTTCAAACCAGCTACTTACATACAAGTGCCTTAAGAAAATAATTAGAAGGGCTTCATTTGGCATGCTTAGGGGTATACAGGGCAATACTGACTTCTTTTATTTCGGAACCTCAGGGTATTATGGCTTTTTGAAGTATTTTCTGACTGCCAGTTAACTAAAGAGACCAGCAGAATCACAGGTCATCTCAGACACGAGAAGACTCATGAAAAGCAAGACTTAAGCTCCTCTTCTCCTTTCTCATACCCCTCACTGAAGTGTCAACACCTTGCAGTCACCATAATTTCCACTTTTTTCTATGTCCCACAGGCACTTAGGAGTGTAGCTTAGCTGAGTAACACACTCCAACTCACCAGCTAGCTCTAGTTAGGCTCCGAGCTCAGTGTTGCAGCTGAAGGCCCTCCCATAATACAGAATTCAGTGCCTCTGCCATTTGAGTTAATGAGCAGCTATGCATTTGCCACTTGTCTGACATCTGTCCCCACCCTGCAGTTAGACTGAAGAATCCCACCCCCCAGGTTTGCCTTTAGCCCTGCATACACCACACAGGGCACAGCAAGCTGTAATCACTCACACACACACACACCCCACGGGCACTGCTTGTCCCTGGCCACACGTGCAAACTTGCCCACTACACTGTGACCAGTGAGACTGGGCCAGCTCCTGAAAGGGCATATTAGCCTGCATAGGACTGTTCATAAATCAAGTGCTCTTTAGAGGCTTACATCTTTTCTGCTTTCATCTAACAGAGGCAAACATAAAGATTAATGTTCCAGCAAGAGCCATAGCCAAAATAAACCTCTGACAGATGCAGGGTAAAAATGTTTACTCGTTCTCACAGAAAGGAAAGCAGAACTCAGTCAACATGTTTTCACAGGCAAATTCCTGAATGTTTTTGCTAACTGCTGTACTTTCAACTAATAAAAATATTATAACAGCACAAAACATTCAGTTAGCTGGTAGTATGCATTAATTTATTTTCAATTATTTTAATTAACTTATACATTGACTAATTTATATTAATGTATCAATTTATTTTCAAGTCCATTGTGTCAGAATGCTTGGCACACAGATGTTTCTTGAGAAAATATCCTAGTAGCAATCATTTCAAAAATAAAACACACTAATGTCTTTATATCTTGTTGAAGAATACATCAGAAGCAGGTAAACTCTGCTTTTGAATGCGCTGAAATGACAATAGAACACATAAGCATATTATATAGTCATTTCCAAGCAGCCCAGTGCTGCTGACCTGAAGGCCACAGTCCATGTAGGAGCAAGCCTTGCACAGAGCAGGTGTCCTGGCTCGCCAGGAGCAGCTGTGTGCCCCCTTCAGGCCGTGCCATGCTGCCACAAGATGAATTTATCCAGCTAATTGTAGCAAAGTCTGTTAGCTCCCACTCAGGATGGGCGATTACACCACCTGCGTGGCTTTGCCTTTATCGAATGCAGCACGGGGTTCTCATGAGAATATCCTTTTTGTTTGACAGGTGAAGTGATGAATGGACATGTTTTCTTGCAGGAGAACCCTATAAGAACCCAAAAGACTGCGGGGCTGGGTATCCTTTCTGCCGACGTGACCGACACAGCGCGCTGCTCCCCGACCCGACGGCAGACCCGGCCGATGCTGCACCGCCCGGCGTTCCCAGCTCCCGGAGGACCGTAAGACTGTCCCCTTCTGCCCCTGAGCCCCAGCTCCGGTGATGGGGGGTTACAGGGCGCTCCAGTCTGTGCCGGGGCCATAGCCAGGCGCTGCGGGCAGGATCCCCCTGGAAGCGCGGCTCTGGAGCGGGCAGGGGGCTTTGACCCAGGGGCTGGGGCTGCACCGCGCTCTCCCCGTGGGCGCGGGAGCGGCATCCCGGCAGAGCCTGGCAGAGCCCGGCGGAGCCCCGGAGAGCCCGACGGAGCCCGGCAGAGCGAGGCCGGCCGGGGCCGAGGGGCGCTGACCCGCGCACGGGGCGGCATCGCCGGGCTGCATCACCCCCGTCCGTCCGGGCCGCATCATCCGCGCCCGTCGGGGCTGCATCACCCCCGCCTGTCGGGGCTGCATCACCCCTGTCCGTCCGGGCTGCATCACCCCCGTCCGCCCGGGCTGCATCACCCCTTGTCCGCCCGGGCTGCATCACCCCCGCCCAGGAGCCCGTCCTCCCGGCACTGCGGCGGTCCCTCTGCGGGGGCTGCCGCGGAGCAGCGGTGCGGGACGCGGCCATGGCCCCGGGGAGAGCAGGGAGGGCTGCGGGGCCGGTGCGGGGACAGAGGCGGGCGCGCCGTCGGGAGGGACACGGCGGAGCGCGGAGGCGGCTGTCCTTGGGAGGGGGGGAAAGGGAGGGGGGGAAGTGTCTGTCTGTGTGTGTCTGGGGGGCTGGTGGTGTCTCTTTAGCCCTCCCCGTTTCCCCCAGCTGCGGCGCAATGAGCACAGGACGACGGGACGGGCGGAGGGGCGGCCCCCCCCGGGATGCCTGGGGGCTGGCAGTGGGTTGTGGCTCTTCTACGGCTCATCCGATGGGGTATCTAGACCCTGGCTGATAGAAGTGCGATCCATCGCACCTAGAATAAAGTGATGACTATTAATATACGGGTGGAGGGCGCGGAGAGGGGAGGGGAGGGGTGTGGTGGTGGGGTGGGGCGGGGTGAGGTGGGGAGGGCAGGGGAGGGGAGGGCAGGGGAGGGGAGGGCAGGGGAGGGGAGGGAGCGGCGGGAGCAGGCGAATTAAGTTTCTCTCGGCCAGAGGGATGCGCACTGTTGTGGGGAGTACAGGAGTGCCCCAGTTTGTAGTGGATGACGATCAAGCAGGTTTAGTACCACTGGTGAGAAATGCCTAATTTAATGCTTAATGGGAAAAATGCTTCTTCAGGGCATCACGCACTCGAGCCCACGTTCTGGGATTTGGAGAGGTGAGGGTCACTGCAGGGTGCAAACTCCACTCCACGGCTCTGTGTGCACAGCTGACAGGGCACTGGGCCCCTCCTGGACCATGACACAGGGCTGCCAGGGAGCACCTTCCCTTTGGCACAGCCCTGCTAGTCTGTGAGAAACTGGGTGGAGAGCGGCATGCGAGAGAGTAAAGCTTGGGAGTGAACCTATGGGAGTAAAAGGGCTGGCAGGTGAAGTAAATCTTTTAGGAATCCTCTGGCAAGCACCTTGTCAGGCTGTGTCCAGGCTGCAGAAAAGCAGCATCTGGTGTGGAGGAGTATGCAAACCTCCATCTGATGGCTAATGCAGGAATATACATACCTCTGTATCATGAACTGCCTGTGACTGCTGCTTACCTCCAGCAGATGTCTTCTTTCATGTCCATTTCACCAGTGTCCATTTAATCAATATGCAATTTACTCCTGTTTAATCCATGTGCACTTTTGATAATGTTATGACCCACGTGCTTTGATATTGTTCTGTAATTTTCTGGCAGGACTAGCTGCTTTAAAGAGCTAACTCAGAAGTATGTCAGAAAAGGAAGCCCCCTCTGACTACATACATGGAGGCTGCCTTCTTTGACAATATCACTTTCTGTGTGTTTTCATATTGTTTTGTGATTTGCAGGTTGCCATTTTTTGATACTGTTATTGCCCATGTGATCTCAAGAGTGCCCTTGCTAGGCTGGCTGCCCATTTCATTTGGTCTGTAGACAAAAATGAAACTTCTGTTTTATCTCTATATATAAAGCATTGCATAGGTATAGAAATTGGATATATAGTGATCCATTTTATATATGCAGATAAAGTATATATACAGGAGTGTACCAATATATATTGTAAATACATTTTATTTATACCTAGATGCACTTTATATGTACGTGTATATGTATTTATATAGAATCATAGAATGAGTTGGGTTGGAAGGGATCTTAAAGATCATCTATTTCCAACCTCCCTGCCATGGAACTTCTGCTTAAGGCCATTCCCCCTTGTCCTGTCACTACATGCCCTGGCAAAAGAATCCCTTTCCAGCTTTCTTGTTGGCCCCCTTAATGTACTCTAAGGTTGCTATAAGGTCTCCCCAGAACAGTCTCAGCTCTCTTAGTCTGTCTTCTTACAAGTAGGGCTCCATCCCTCTGATCAACCAGTGGCCCTCCTCTGGACTCATTCCAACAGGTACTCATGCTTGGGATTGCCCCAGCCAAGGTGCAAGACCTTGCACTTGGCCTTGTTGAACTTCATGAGGTTTGGGCAGGCCCATCTCTCAAGTCTGTCCAGGTCCTTCTGGATGCCATCCCTTCTTTCCAGCATGTTGGCCTTGGCCTTCCTCATCACATCCCTGCACACCCTGACACCATTCCTATAGTGCTCCCATGTTTGCCACACCCCATAAATTTCTTTCTTGTGCTTGAGGTTTACTAGGAGCTCCCCGTTCAACCATACAGGTCTCCTGACCCCTTTGCCTGATTTCTTTACTCTGGTCTTGAGCTTGGAGGAAGTGGTACTTAAATATTGAGCTGCTCTCTTGTACTCCCCCCTCTTCCACTGCCCTATTCCATGGGATTCCTCTAAGTAGGTCTTTGAAGACCTACTACCTACTACCAAGTTAGCTCTCTGGAAGTTGTGGGTTCTAGTCCTGCTTATTGTTTTGCTTTCCCCATGCAAGATCCTGAGTTCCTCCACCTCATAGTTGCTACAGCCAGGGATGCCCCCACCCTTTACATCTTCAACCAGACCCTCCTGGTTTGTTAGTAAAAGGCCCAGCAACACACTTTTCCTCATTGGTTCCTCCACCACTTGCCTCAGTGATCTGCAGGAACTTCCTGGACTGAGTGTGCCAAGCCGTGTTTTCCCTCCAACAAATCAGGGTGGTTGAAGTCCCACAGGGAAAACAGGGGCTGTGACTGAGAGGCTATTTCCAGCTGCCCATAGAAAACCTTAATTTCCTCCTCCACATGGTAGGAAACTCAGTAGTACATCAAACATGTACATAGTACATGGCATTTTGTTACATAATGTCTAACATGTTTGGTTCCATAAATGTTTGATTCTTCTCCAGGTAGAGCTCTGTGGGAGCTGCTAAAAGGCTGTCTTGTATTCTATCATTTACAGTCCACAGCTGTCCTTTTTTTCTGGTCTAGGAAGGGTAACTCAGCCATTTCCCATGTAACATTTTCTTTTGTTTAGTTCACTCACTAATATATCTGAAAAATTTGGGGGGGGGGGGGGGAACATTCCCTTTCCTCAGATTGGTTCTGCTGTGCCCCCCCCCTGCCAGGGGTGGAGTTTCAGGCAACACGGCAGCCTCCATCTGCCCGCATGGCCAGCAACATGGCTGAGGCTGCTTCGCCTATATTTCTAGTCAATATATAATTCCCCTATTCCCGAACGCTCAATCCCTGGCACCTACTCCAAAACTGGACCGGATGCCTTACAACTTTGCAAAACACCTATAGGTTAGAAACAAATAAAAACAAAAACAAATAAACAATCCCTAAGTTAGTAATCCCTGTTTAGTTTATTTGCTTGTAAAAAAATCGGCTTTTTTTCCTCTCAAATAGTGGCAATTAAAAGTTCCATCAGTGTCATGTATGAGTTCATCTGTTAGCAGGTTCCTATAAAAAGAAAAGTGAAAATTCAGCCTACTATAGACTGATTATTAAAAAGAAGGGGAATTGTTTGAGTGTTGATTCAGTTTTCATGTTTACCACAAAAATAACCAAAAAGTTAAAAGGGCCTAAGGTAAGAGTGATTATCCTGTTTGTCTGGCTGTTTTCTGTGAGCATTCTTGTGTAAATCCAGTGGCTGGTTCCCCACTAAGAACTGGTTAAACTGGTTAGTCCAGGTTCCAGAGAGGCTGAGGGGACCAAAATGATGGATTCCTGGGGGAAATTACCCCTAGGGAGTGGCTTATGTCCTTTGATCTGCAGTGGGGGTGTGCTGGCATCATTCCTGGAAAAAAGAAAATAATACAAGTCACTTCATGCCTACTTTCACTTCTGCTAATATTTTCCATTATCTTATATCATTCTTATATTTCTCTATAATTTACAGAAACGTGACATCATTTAGGTTGGAAAAGACCTCTGAGATCATCTACTCCAACCTATATGACCTAACACCACCTTGTCTACCATGGCAGTAAGTGCCACCTCCAGTCTTTTCTTAAACACCTCCAGGTAAGGTGACTCCACCACCTCTGCAGGCAGCCCATTCCAATGCTCAATCACCCTTTCTGTAAAGAATTTTTTCCCAATGTCCAATGTAAACCTCCCCTGGTGCAGCATAAGACTGTGTCCTCTTGTCTTATTGCTTGCTGCTTGGGAGAAGAGACCAATACCCAACGGCCTACAACCTCCTTTCACATTGTAGAGAGTTGTAGAGAGTGACAAGATGTCCACTGAGCCTCCTCCTCTCCAGCCTAAACAACCCCAGATCACTCAGTTGCTCCTCATAGGACTTGTTCTCCAGACCCTTCACCAGCCTCATTGCCCTTCTTCTGGACGTGCTCCAGCAACTCAATGTACTCTCTTAATTGAGAGGCCCAGACTGGACATGGGACTTGAGGTGCAGCCTAACCAGTCACTTCCCTAGTTCTGCTGGCCACACTGTTCCTGACACAGGCCGGGATGCCATTGGCCCTCTTGGCCAGCTGGGCACACTGCTGGCTCATGTTCAGTTCCCTGTCAGTCAGAACCCCCAGG
>JAWWTY010000037.1:72193718-72250607 GCA_035222235.1 Margarornis squamiger
CCACAAAATACACACCAAACCTTCTAAAAATCCACAAAATACACACCAAAAATACACACCAAACCTTTAGGCATCATACACTAAACCTTTAGGCATCATCTCAATGACTGCTATTTCTACCAACTGTTAGAGGCCATGCCCAGAGAGAAAGGGGTTTTGACTTTCTCATGAATGTCTGCCCAATACCCACATCCCTGGCCAGATATCCCAAAAATCTTGCTTCAGTACCATCAAGTCGCACCTCTTTACCCAAAAAGGTCCCAAACTCAGTTCAACCAGGTCAAAATAGGCTCACTCAGGTGTTGAGTAATGTCTTTTCACAATCTACAGAGATTGTCAAATAGCAGAGATTTAGTAATGATCTCAGGCTCTGATTCCTTCACTGATTGTGAAGACCCTGGTTCTCCATCCTCGTCAACTGGGCGTATCGACTTAGTTTTATACTTTCTCCTTTGTATGTGAGTGACTGCTGCTGGCTGTGGCTCCCCTTCAGGTCTGGCTGGGGACTGGGTGATCATGATGTCTATTGGTTTTCCTGCTGCACTGTACTTCCCTTCTGACTGTAGGTGGTGTACAGTTAAGACCATGGTGCAATAGACGTTGGCCGGGGCCCAGCACATGGCACTGAGTTGGCTTTCTCTGGAAATTATGGAACAGTGTTCTTTCAAGCGCTCTGCAATCTTACTGGGGATATGTGTTTGGTCAGGGGGAAGCTTCCAAACTATTGGGGCAGAATATTCCTTCAAGCACCCAGCCTATCTCCTCCCATGCCCCCATCCAAACAGGGTGGCTCATGGCTAGAGGAGGCTGTTGTGCAGTGGCAGACTGTTGGGTGGTGTCCCCAGCCCCTGTGGCAGGTTCACTCATTTGAGAGTCTCTGATTGCATTGCAGCTTTATCTGCAGATTTGCTGTTTGCTGTACTGTCCAGTGAGGTCCTTCTGGGTCTGGAGCTGGTTTGACTCACGTATAGTCAATCCAGGAGTCTCCGCTTATCCTTTTCACAGCTGTGTACATAGTCAGAACTTGAAAGGATCCTTTCCACTTCCACTTGAGCAGTTCTTGACTCCATGTCTGGACTTATGGCCAGCCTATTGGCTGGTGAGGATATACTTGAACTACTGGTGAGGCTAAAGCAACAAACTTATGCAATGATAAAAGTGTTTTTTCCCAAAGACGTTACATTTTCTCTTCAGTTATGATTACTTATCACATGGCTCTCTCCAGGAATAGTTACAATTTGATATGGTCTCTCATAATGGATTTCATATGGGCTTACCTTTTCCTTGGACCTTGGCTGAATTCCAAATCTTACCAATGCCAGGGGAAGAACCTGGGACCATTTAAGTGAGGTTTCTTGGCAGATTTTTCTCATTTGACTTTTTAGGCTTTCCAACATTCTCTCAACCTTCCCACTGGATTGTGGTCTCTAAGGAGTATGTAAATCCCATTTGATTCCAAATGCTTTGGATAATTTTTGCACAATTTCTGCTATGAAACGAGATCCTATATCTGAGGATATTTCCAAAGTGTTATGATCCAGTTATTAAAATTACTAGAAATGCCGCTGCCTGAATTAAGGTGCAAAGAAGATCACATGCCAATGTCAATAGTGTGAGAAAAATCTCTTTTATTAAATTTAGAAAATGGCAAAAATAACCTTTGAAACGAAGTATAGTGAGCAGGAAAGTCTAATAACAGCATGCACCGGATGCTCAGGCCGTGAGGGTACAAAAGCACACCTCCATTTCAAAAACTGCACTTTTTGTAGGTTTTTCTGGTTACAGAGTACCACCCTTTTACATCAGTTAATACATATGCATCATTTAAACGTAACTTGGCCTTAAAAGGCTGCTCTTTTACCTAAGGTAGCAGGAGAGAGGGTGTTGCCCTTCCTCTCATGGGTCATGACATCCCCCACTTGTACCTGGTGACTCATCATCCCCCTGTACAACATGGCTGACTCCCTGTACAAAAAGGCCTGCCTCATGGCAGAGGAGTCTTTGTTATCATCATCATCATGGCTGGGCTTCGCAAATGAAGATTTGGGAAGGGCTCTACCCACGCTTGCTGCAAACGCACTGATGGCTAAAAAGGCCGATGCGAGATAGGCAAGTCCGGTTGCAAAAGGCACAGTAGAAAGTCTCCATAGGCGGTATTAGCGAGGCACAGTTCTTTTTGAATTGTCTTTTCTCAAGCAGAACGACACTCAGGATGTCCATTATCCACAGAATCAAGCATGGTTCTGATGTTCCGACATGCAACTGTCAGTTTGAATGCACCTTTGGAGGCAGGTGTAAGCCTTTGTCTTTTTGTGTCTGTTTGAGTTTGACTGCAAAGAAGATGCCTGTTGGCCGTGGTAAGCCAACCAGGTGAAGGGTGGAGATGAGCTTTGGTTAGGCCACCTTTTCTTTTCACCCCTCTCTATGTGGATCAAGCAGTGCTCTCCTTGAAAAAGGCTACTTGGTCATTCAGGATGTTGCCAAATCAGACTGTCATCTCCGGGTCAGTCTCGAGTGATCAATGTCCTGAACCACCTGCACACAGGGTTGGGGCTGCGGCTTCCAGGGCACCTTATCACCTGCCATTTCATCCCTTGCCTGTCTCTACAGGGCTTTGCAAGTGTGGGTGAGCCCTTAAAGCCTGCACAGTGGATTTTTTAGGTGAGGCGCAGCATGTGCGGAACTGGCCCCACCCTTTACTCCAAAGGTTCATCTGTCAGGGCCTCGTGAGCTTGGACGGTGACAGCGAAGTCCTCAGAATGTAGGTTTATTTAGAGTGTCCTTCTCTTAGATGGACAGCATTACAGGGTGTATCAGTTCATTTAGTGTGACCGGTTGAAAATTGGCCAAATGCCAAGAGCCAGAGGGCCCAGGACAGAGGCCCCGAAGGCCCCTCCCAGCCACAGGAGAAGAAAGGGAGAACGGGGGGAAAAACCCACAAAATCAAACTTCAGTAGAACTAAAACAGTTTATATATATTTACACACATATACATGTATATACAGAGGAGAAAAGAGAAAGAAAACAAGTTTCCACTTCCCTCTCACCAAAACAACTACCGTTCCCAAATCTCAGGACACCTCCTCCCGACCCGGCTGGCTGATCAGCAGACCCACACCTACGGCCCACTCCCACAGCAGAGTGACCGCAGGGAGCTCCTCTGCCCTCCAGCTCTGCCAGAAGAAGGACTGCCCCCTGACTTCCGACTCCCCCTCTTTATATCTTTGCTTACGTAAAGAAATGGGATGGAATACTGCCTTAGTTAAGACCCAGCTACCAGGAAAGGCCTAAACCAAAACCACTACATTTAGATACATGCCCAGAATAAAGACGAGTACAACAAACATCAACCACTACAAAAAATCTTTTATTGCGGTGAGAATAGAAAAAAACTACTAGCAAAGAGAATAAAAAGCTAAAAAGGATACAAAACACTACTTTATCAGTTGGGATTCATACAATATTGTTCATACATGAACAGCTTTTACTACATTATTAGCAGTATTAGCTAGTAAAAAGGGAATTAAAGGGAGGATACAAAAAAACAGGATATAAAACATTTGCTTCCTCGGTTGCTTCCTATCAATAAACTGTGCTTACCTACACAGACAGGCCAGGGCTACCAGGACCTGCAGCAGCTGGTCAGTACCCATGCTGAGCAGGTGTCCCCATGGAGAAACACAGTCTTCATGGTTGGATGAGTATCGCACAACTCAGCCATCCTGGCACCCCATTTTATCAGCTCTACATTACACTATGGACCAGGACGTAGTATAAGGTGATGCTTGACTGGCAGCCAAACACCACCTATTCATGACCTAATAGCAAAAGTCTGTGTATGCCCTACTGTAGGGCAAGGGGTAACCGACCCCTGCCCATATAATCTGCCCCTCACCATCATCTTTCTCACCCCTATGTATAACCTCTACCATTGTGTTTCAAGGGTATTTGTATTTATCTTGCAGTACGGAGCCAAGCCAAGGAGGAACTCACCTATGATTATAGGGAACATCATAGGGAACATCTAGTTAACTTGCTAAAGGCACAATTGACCTTACAGTTAACTTGTGCAGTAAAGTTACATTGTACAATACTTTGGCTGGTTTCACATCCTAATATAATTTCTTTCTCACCCCTCTATGCTCCATTGATCATCTAAATCAAAAGTGCCCCCCTTACACAGGGCTAACAAGACTGCAAGAGGAGCTTGCAGCTTGATGGCTGCTATTACTATGGCATGCAATATGTATATATATAAAACTGCCTTTAATTCATCCCACGGTCAGGCGCCAAAAAGGACTGGTGGGTTGACCTGGACTGGATGCCAGTTGCTCTATCACTCCCCTTCCAGCCATAAAGAGGAGAGAGAATAACATGGAAAATGACTCATGGGTTGGGATAAGGCAGTTTATTAAGGCAAAAGCAAAGCAAAAGGTGCACTTGCAAAAAAGCAAAAATAACAAGACTCTATTTCCCATCAGCAGCGATGTCCAAGCCACTTCCCAAGAAGCAAGGCTTCAGCATGCATAATGGTTTCTTAGCAGGCAGCCATCGGAGACAACAAATGCCCCCCTTCCTGCTCCTTTTCTTAGCTTTTAAATCTGAGCTGACATCATATGGTACGGAATATTCCTTTGGTTAGTTTGGGTCAGCTGACCTACTTGTGTCCCCTCCCAGTGTCAAGACAAATGTCTTGTGCCTTAATGGTATTGCTTTCCCAGGCAAATGTTGCCCTGTTGTTCCCATACAACCGATGCATCAACACCCCACCTTTGTGACACTCCCTGCCATCTTGATTGTCACCCCCACAGCCGTGCTAAAGCTGTTCAGCAGCTTTGTTGAGTGGGGGTCCCACTCCCGCATTTTACTTTTGTGTTGGTTTAAAGGTAAACCAGCAAGACAAATGAACCCAACTCAAGGGAGATTACCAGTCAGAGTTGCAATTTACTAAAAAGTAAATGCCATCTATGTCATGCCCAAATTAATACCTTTTTTAACTATACACATGTATATATATACAATGAAATATTACAGACAGTTCTCACTCAAAATTAGGTCCCTTTGTGGTACACAATGTGTTTCCCCATCTTTTTGCATCACCCACCAGGTGAAATCAGGTCCTTGAGCAAAAACAATCCCTGTGATGGGCTTGCCTTCACTTGAGGTGGACCAACCCAAACAGTCTTTCCTAACATACCTCTCATATGCACAACAGGGACTTTATCTCCTAATCTGAAGGTCGTGCGTTCAATCCTCACACAGGGCACCAGTTGCGACAGCGTGGGGAGCGCTACCCCTTCCCCTATCCCTCCTTGCCACGTGGTCCCCTAGATGTCCCAGGAAAGACACACACGCAGACCACAGGAGAGGAAACAGAGAGAGAGTTTATTCACCCAGTCAGTGGTATTTAAGGAGCTTTTAGGGAAGTGGGTCACAACCAATGAAAACTGAGGGCTAGCAGCAAATGGGGAAAGGGTTAACAAAGAACCAGTGAGGGGGGTTTTCACATAGACCTGCCCAGGCACATTCTTGCATACTAATAAGGTTTTTCTCAAGGGGTCCTGGGAAGAAGAACAGTAACACAAAAAAACCGGTAGAGTCCATTTTACAACACAGTAAAAGCCTGTTTTCAAGGCATTATGGCTAGTTTTCTCAATCTTCTTCAGAGGCTCATCGCTACAATCTCCATCTACAGTATGCAAGGGTTCTGACTGGGCAGGGCCAGCTTGACTGATGGAGCCTTGGGTGTTGACCAACCAGGTGGCCTTTGCTAAATGCAGATCCCCAATGTTTGAAACTCTCCGCCCAGTGCCTTCAAGGTGGTTTTAAGCATTCCATTGCACTGCTCAACTTTCCCAGCATCTGGTGCATGATAGGGGATATGATACACCCACTCAATGCCATGCTCTCTGGCCCAGGTGTCTATGAGGCTGTTCTTAAAATGGGTGCCATTGTCAGACTCAATTCTCTCCAGGGTGCCGTGTCACCACAGAATTTGCTTTTCAAGGCCCAGGATGGTATTCCCGGCAGTGGCATGAGGGATGGGGTATGTCTCCGGCTATCCAGTGCTTGCTTCTACCAAGGTCAGCACGTAGCACTTGCCTTGGCAGATTTGGGGAAGTGTGATGTAATAAACTTGCCAGGCTTCCTCATACCTGCATTTCGACCATAGTCCACCATACCATAGGGACTTCATCCGCTTGGCCTGCTTGATGGCAGCACATGTCTCACAGTCACAGATAACCTGTGAGACACTGTCCATGGTTAAATCCACCCCTCAGAACAAGCCCATCTGTATGTCACATCTCTCTCCTGATGACCAGAGGCAACACGGGCCCATCAAGCTAGAAATAATTGTCCCTTATGCTCCCAATCCAGATCTATTTGAGAGACTTTAATTCTGGCAGCTCAATCCACCTGCTCATTGTTACAATGCTCTTCATGAGCCCAAATGTGAAAAGGGGCAGAAATGCAAAGATTTCTTGTCCCACCTGTATTAATATATTTTTATTGGCTATCAGTGTCCCCAGCATACCAAAAGCTTTTAAACCCCAAAAGAGTCTGTCCACATCTCCCCTAAGGATGAGACAGATTCACTGCAATGGACACGACTTTTGATACCCAGATATGGGGATGGCATTTAATAGCAAGGGAGAACCTTTTCTGTAAAGTTCTCCCACAAGTTATGAGGCTGCCAGCACCTGAAACAAACCAGACTAACTCTAGCATTTCACGAAATAACTTTTATTAATACAAGTATGTGACAACTACTGTAGGGTTCGCGTTGCCAGTGATAACATTTAACTGCATGATTGCACTTAAGTACTCACAAAAACCCCAAACCAGAAGCACACTCACAGCTACCTAAGCCTCCATACAAAACTCAAGCAACCCCACTCCATAACAGACCAATTTGCAAAGACTAGAACAAAATCTAAACACACTTGTCAACACAAAGCAAAAAGGAAAGAATATAGCTGCTTCCCACTAACACACATTTTAACTCACTAAGATAAGGAACCGCACACCTTAAAGCAAAACCATGAACAACAAGTCAGCAATAAAGTACAATGTAGGACAACAACAACAAAAAAAAAGGTAATATAAAAAGTAAGATATATACCTGGTAAGTTACAAGGTATAGGGCAAGGTAAAATCAAAATCACAGAATCATGGAATCATAGAATCAATTGGGTTGGAAAAGACCTCAGAGATCATCGAGGCCAACCCTTGATCCAACACCCTCTGTTTACTAGATCATGGCACTAAGTGCCACATCCAACCTCAGCTTAAAAACCTCCAGGGACGGTGAATCTACCACCTCTCTGGGCAGGCCATTCCAATGCCTGATTACTCTCTCTGTAAAGAATTTCTTTCTAATATCCAACCTAAATTTCCCCTGGCAGAACTTAAGGCCATGCCCCCTTGTCCCACTGCTGGCTGCCTGGGAGAAGAGACCAACCCCCACCTGGCTATAATCTGGCTGTTTTCCTGGAAACCATTACTGGCTTTAGTTAAGTTGCCAAAAAAAAATAAATAAAAATAAAAATCTCACCTGAGAGAGCTGGGAGGTGGTTGTGTTCTGTCTGCTTGCCCTGCCTGCATGAACTACTGTGCAAACTGCTGTGCCTCACTGACATGCCACGCTCCTGTTTGCCTGCTCCTGTTCGTCGTGCTCCAGGTCACTCACACTTCCTGGAGATGTTTTTAAGCCTCCTCTAGCACCTGCTAACGAGCCTGACCCACCCCTCCCTCACCTGAATTGGTTCCCGAGGAGAAGCCAAGCCTGGGGAGGAAATAGCCAAGCAGCTCCTTTTGAGGATCTTATTAGTATGAAAGTAGCAAAGTACAATTAGTAAATAAGGTATCCGTGGGGGAACAGTGAAAGATGGTAATCTATAGGGCATAAGGCCTAAAGCATAAGGAGGCATGAGGTAAGGTCAAGGTAAAGAAAAGCAGAGTAAATGGTTGCTCACCCCATGGTGGCCAAAGGAGTGGGAGGAGGGCAGCTCATTAGTTACCTCCACAGAGATGATCAATTTCTCCCCAGTTTTGCTCATGTCTGATTTCTTTTTATACTTTTTTTCTTAGGCAGTTTGAGTGACTATAGGCAATAATAAATTTGGAGGTGATAGACAGATGACATAGGCCTGAGGGTCGACTCCCTGTGTTCCCACAGGATGTTGTGAAGGAAGGCCATGCTATTTCTGTAACACTCCACCCTTTGTTAATCCTATCAGTCTGTTGCTAGAAAATCTCATTTTGTTGATGACTTTTGGGAAGCCACTGGGGCGTCTTTGTCCCTTCTTGTGTAATCCATTGTCATGTGACAATGGTTTCTGGGAATGCCCCCTCCAGGTGCTGAGGTGTTTTCCATAACCGATCATGTTCTTGAATGGGTCTATCACCCTACACCTGACTCTTGGGTACATGAGCATCTATGTGACAGAAATATGCGGAAATACAGGCTCAGATACAACATCCATGTGAATGCATCTATCAGCATAGTGACCGGGGAGTTTCTGTATACAAAGACACAAATGCTTAAAATGAAATTGTAATTCTGACTTCTCTCTCTTGCCTCATGTTGGGCGCCAAAAGATGTGCTGGTTTAAAGGTTAACTGGTGGGATAAATGAACCTGGCTCAAGAAAGCTTACAAGTCAGAGTTACAATTTATTAAAAAGATTACAAAAAATACAGTGATGCAGAGGAAAATTGATTTTAACCCACAGAAACCAGATATATAACTCAGCACTCTGGGACACAAACAGAATGGTGTTCATTAGCCCCTGTGCTGAGTGCCACATCATCCCCCTGAGTGCAAAGTGAAAGGAAAGGAAAACCTGTTGGTGAGGATGATGGTCATAGTCTTGTTGAGAGTGGCAGTCCTTTTGAGGTTCTGGTCCTCCTCTGGATCCAACGAATGGTACCCAAAGTCCCAAAACCCAAAGGTTACATATACTCATGTTCAGGTGGGAATGCCCAGTACCTCTTCTGGGGCGGAGAGTTTCTCTGGGTAATTCAACTCTGTGAGTCATGGGATATTTTTGGAATATTTGATGGTCTAGATCCTTGCAATTTCCTACTGTGCCAGTTCCTAATGCCCCATTAGCAGACATGACCCCCCAGGCAGGGTGTGAAAGTGCTGATGACTCCATGAAGGTGAGTGATCACACTGAGACATTGGTATGAAGACAAAAACATTCATAGAATCACAGAATCATAAAATCAACTAGGTTGGAAAAGACCCCTGAGATCATCGAGTCCAACCCTTGATCCACTACCACCGTGGTTACTAGACCATGGCACTAAGTCTCATCTTAAAAACCTCCAGGGATGGAGAATCCATCAGTTCCCTGGGCAGCCCATTCCAATGCCTGATTACCCTCTCTGTAGATATTTTTTTTCCCAAACCTCCCCTGACACAGCTTGAGACTGTGCCCTCTTGTCCTACTGCTGGTCATCTGGGAGAAAAGACCAACCCCTGCCTGGCTACAAACTCTTTTCAGGTAGTTGTACAGAGCAATAAGGTCTCCCCTGAGCCTCCTCTTTTCCAGGCTAAACAACCCCAGCTCCTTCAGCCTCTCCTCATAGGACTTGTGTTCAAGTCCCATCACCAGCCTTTCTACTCTTGTCTGGACCTGCTCCACCACCTCAATGTCCTTCCAGAATTGAGGGGCCCAGAACTGGACACAGTACTCAAGGTGTGCCCTCACCAGTGCAGAGTACAGGGGATGAATCACTTCCATGGTCCTGCTGGCCACACTGTTCTGACACAGGCCAGGATGCCATTGGCCCTCTTGGCCAGCTGGGCACACTGCTGGCTCATGTTCAGTTCCCTGTCAGTCAGAACCCCCAGGTCACTCCAGCCACTCTGTCCCCAGCCTGTAGTGCTCCAAGGGGTTGTTGTGACCAAAGTGAAGGACTCGGCACTTGGCCTTGCTGAACATCATCCCACTGGATTCAGTCCGTCTATCCAGCCTGTCCAGGTCCCTCTGCAGAGCTCTCCTACCCTTCAGCAGGTTGACACTCCCCCGCAACTTGGTGTCATCTGCAAATTTGCTAATCCCCTCATCCAGATCATCAATAAAGATATTAAACAGGACTGGGCCCAACACTGTTCCCTGGGGGCATTGCTAGTGATCAGCTGCCAGCTGGATGCAGCCCCGTTCCCCACCACTCTCTGGGCCCAGCCAGCCAGCCAGTTCTTAACCCAGCACAGAGTGCCCCTGTCCAAGCCGTGGGCTGCAGCTTTTCCAGGAGTTTGTTATGGGAGAGTGTCAAAGGCTTTGCTGAAGTCCGGATAAACTACATCCACAGCCTTCCCCTCATCCACTGGATGGGTCAGCTGGTCATAAAAGGAGATTGGGTTGTTCAGGTAGGACCTGCCCCTCCTAAATCCATGCTGACTGGGTCTGATCCCTTGTCCATCCTGTAGGTGCTGTGTGATTGCACTCAGGATGATCCACTCCATTACCCTGCCAGGCACTGAGGTCCGGCTGACAGGCCTATATTTACCCAGGTCATCCTTCCAGCCTTTTTTGTGGATTGGTGTGACATTTGCCAACTTCCAATCACCTAGGACCTTCCCAGTGAGCCACACCTCTTGGTAAATGATGGAGAGAGGCTTGGTGAGCTCTTCTGCCAGCTCCCTCATCACTCTTGGGTGGATCCCATCTGGTCCCATAGACTTGTGAGAATCCAAGTGGCTCAGCAGGGAACTTAACTACTTCCTCTTAGATTACAGGGAGCTATTGGTCTGCCCATCTCTGTGTACCAGTTTTGGAGGCCAGTTGTCCTCAGGACAACCTGTCTTACTGTTGAAAACTGAGGCAAAGAAGGTGTTAAGTACCTCAGTCTTTTCCTCGTATTTGATAACTATGTACTCCCTATGCTCAACAAGGAATGAAGGTTTTCCTTGCCCCCCTTTTTGCTATTCAGGTATTTGTAGAAAGACATTTTGTTATCCTTAACAGAAGTGGCCAGATTAACTTCAAATTGTGCTTTTGTCTAATTTTCTTTCTGCTTGACCTAGCTATATTCCTGAACTCTTCATGAGCAGTCTGCCCTTTTTTCCGTAGTTGGTAAGCATTCTTGTTTTCCCAATTTTCTTCAAAATGTCTCTATTCAGCCAGGCTGGTCGTCTACTCTGCCAGCTTGCCTTTCAACAGACTGGGACAGCCTGCTCTTGCGTGGTCAAGACTTCCTTCTGGAAATATGTCCATGCCTCCTGGACCCCTTTGTTTTCAAGGGTGGTTTCCCAGGGTATGCTCTGAACCAGTCTTCTGAATAGGCCAAAATCTGCCCTCCAGAAGTCCAGGGTAGGAGTGTTATTGACAGCCCTCCTTGCATCCCTGAGTATTGAAAACTCCATCATTTCATGGTCACTGTGCCCCACATGCCTCCAACCACCACATCTCCCACCAGCCCCTTTCTGTTTGTAAACAGGAGGTCTAGCGGGCCCACAACTCTGGTAGGCTCATTTACCAGCTGAAGCAGGGAATTATCCTCCATACACTCTAGGAATCTCCTAGACTGCCTCTTCTCTGCTATGTGGAGTTTCCAAAAGACATCCGGCAGGTTAAAGTCACCCACAAGAACAAGGGCTGGCAATTTTGAGACTTCCACCAGCTGCTTGTAGAAGAATTCATCACCCTTATCATCCGGGTTTGGTGGTCTATAACAGACTCCCAGCAGGATGTTGGCCTTGTTGGCACTCAACTTTATCATTACTGGCCTTAAATTCTACACAGTCAAGGGACTCTCTGGCATACAGAGCCACCCCTCCACCTCTCCTACCTTGCCTATCACTTCTGAAGAGCTTGCAGCTACCCGTGGCAGCACTCCCGTCATGTGAGTCATCCCACCATGTTTCCATGATGGTGACAGTGTCTTCGCTTTCCTGCTGCACAGTGTCTTCCAGCTCCTCTTGTTTGTTGCCCATACTGCGTGCATTAGTGTACATGCACTTCAGCTGGGCTGCTGATTTCACTCTTAATTCGGGCTTTCCACCCTTAGGCTCATCTCTGGAGAGCCTGGTTTCAACCCCTTCCCCCTTCAAACCTGGTTTAAAGCCCTCCTGATCAGCCCTGCAAACTTATGGGCTGGAGTTCTTTTGCCCTTCCTAAATAGATGAAGTCCATCTGATTTGAGAAGACTAAGTACCATGGAATTTATCCCATTGTCAAAAAACCCCAAAATTCTGCTGGTGGCACCAATCCTTTAGCCACCTATATATTTCCTACTCCTCTCCTTATTCATCCCTGCTACTGCAGTAACTGAGGCAAACACCACCTGTCCTCCTGTCCCGTTAACTAATTGACCCCCAGCCTTGAAATCCTTTTTAATTACCCTAGTATTTCTTCCATTAATGTCATTGCTGCCAGCCTGAACTACCAACAGTGGATAATAATCTAAGGGCTGAATTAGCTCATGGAGTCTCCTACTAATAACCCTCACCCTGGCCCTGGGAAGACAGCAGACTTCCCTGTGGGATGGGTCTGGTTGGCATACAGGGCCCTCAGTTCCCCTCAAAAGGGAGTCATCTACTGCAACCACCCTTTTTTTTTTTTTTATAGCTGTGGTTGTAATCTGTCTGATATACGGGGTGCAACCAGGAGACCCTCCAGACAGATCTTCCTCTTGACTGTCCTCTGACTGAGTCTCTGGGTCCAGGGACTCATATCTGATCTTTAAGGGCATGTGGGGAGGTGATGGGGATTGGGAGGGGATTCTTTTACCTCTCCTACCTGTTTCCATCCCCCCCCATCTACTCAGTTTGCTCCATCTGCCTGGTTGCAGGAGGGGCAGGGCTTCACTGTCTCCTGTTGGACTTCCTTAGGGGTCAAAAGGGTGCGACTCCACCATCAATTTCCCTTTCACTTTCCCTAATGGTTCTTAGCCTCTCTATGTCTTCCTTGCGCTCTGCCTTTAGGCACAGCAAATCATTCACCTGCTTGCATCGTATGCAGGCGCCTCTCACACTATCCTCTGGTACTGATGCCAGTCCCAAACACTCTGCGCAGCCAGAGACCTGAACACCTGCATCCTTCTTGGGGAGTTTTGTCTGTGTTTACACACTCCTTGTGATAACAGCAGCAATGGCTTTCACTTCTTTGGAAACCATTGCTGGCTTTAGTTGAGTTGTGCGGAGAGAAATAAAAAAAAGCTCCCCTGAGAGAGCTGGGAGGCAGTTGTGCCCTTCCTGCTGGCCCTGCCTGCATGAACTGCTGTGCCATGTCCCTGCATGCCTGCTCCTGCTCACCATGCTCCGGGTCGCTTGCGCTCCCAGCAGCCACTTAAATCCCTTATCAGGTGATTTGCCTCCCAGGATAGCTACAGCCTCGCAGGGTTCTTTAACACCCAGATTGTAGTCTGAGGTATCAGGTGTGCCCTGGGCAGCTGCTGCAAATGATCCATTATTAACAGTTCATCAGAAATTACACAGAGAGTGTAGAATACACAGTTTTGGTTAAACCCACATAGTGATAAACTGGTCCCAGCCGTTGTAACTAGGACAACTTTCATTTAATTCCTTTCCATTGGTGTTTAAACCTCAACTATTCATTTCATTTACTCTTATTAAAGCAGGTTTATACCAACACCTCTATGTATTTATATTGAATAGGTATCATATATCTTTATACACACATATGTATATATGTGCGTATATATATAAAGTGTATCTAGGTATAAATAAAAAATACAGACACATTTTTACACTCCTTGATATATATATATTGGTCTATGCATATAAATATATAGATATGTACTGCCTAGGTCATAGGTCCATCTGATACTGTATTGTAGAGGACGGCTGGACTGCCTCCTCCAGCCTTGGCCTTGAGCAGATGCTGCTATAACCTTGTAGAAGGCATATAAACATCAAGAAGGAAGGGAAAGCAGAAAAGAAGGAAGAACAGCAGCAAATAACAGGATGTGTTTTGACATTTGCCAGCACGAGGAGGGACATCGACTATCAGAGGATGAGCTAAGGCGTGTGAACAAGAACACATAAGTAATGGAATATAGCTTATATGCTCATGGACAAAAGAAAAAGACTATAAAAGATAAGCCTGCTGTTAATAAAGAGTCTTGCTTGCCAACCGTCTGAGTAAGTGTTTTTAGTCTTCCACAAGCGGTGACTGATGGGATAAACCGACAAGAGACCACGGAGGAGAGCAGTGGCGGCGGAGCCCAGCAATGCGCACAGCCAGTGGACCTAATTACTACAGACACCTGGGAGAAGGTGAGCTGCTGGGGACATAATGGAGGTGCAGATGACCACAGAGGAGAAATCGATTGTGACTATATTAACCAAAATACTAGAAAAACACGGAGTGAAGTATGAGGAATGGGCAATCCGCACCTTGCTTATTTGGTGCAAGCAGAACGGGGTAGACGCAAACGCTCAGACTGCATTCCACGTAGACACTTGGGACAGTGCAGAGAAAGTACTCTTTGATGCTGCTACTAGAGGGGACTCTGTAGCTACAAGTTCCCTGACAACATGGCCATTAGTGCTCGAGTCTCTAAAGCAATTACAGACAGACTGTAGTGCTGCTTCGGCTGCATCCAGTGCTTTGCAACCAGATGCCTCCGGTGTCGTGGGTACTAACCCCAGCTCTGGCCCCCCAGTAGACTGCACTAAAGTCCCTTTCCCATCCAACCCCACAGAGAGTTGGGATTGCCCAGGCCCTTCACCCCCTTCTGCAGCTGACAGCAGGCAGTCATCTAAACAGCCAGAGAGCAAGGGGGAACCTCTTGATAGATCCATCTGTGGAAGGGGAGTTAGGAGGTTCGAGTTATCAACCTCCTGCATCGTGGCCAGTCCCTTCGGCACTCCCTTTCCCTCAAGGGAAAACTGTTCTCACCCTACAACCTGTAAAAGTCTCCATCTCGGCACCAGACCCACGGAAATTCTGGCAAAAAATGAAAGAGCAAGCTGAGAGGGAGGGGCATGTGGATCTGGCCCAGGCTATGAGTGCAGGAGCTGGGACTTTTTCTTCTTACCCTGTGGAGCGCCGTAACGGGGATGGGCCAGATGAGTGGGAGCCATTTTATTATTCTGTTATTAAGGATTTGTGGCAAGCTGTTATGAACCATGGATTCAGTTCACCATTTGCCCAATCTCTGATATGTAGAATATGGACAAGCTGGAAGTGCCGGAGTGGATGTCACCGCAGCAACAGTAACTACAATCAAAGACTCTTAAGGTCCCAGTAGCAGACTCGCGAGTGCAAAAGACAGGGGCTTTTGGGTCCACAGGTGCTTCGCAAACTTATTGGACAAAACTCCTAAGTGCTGATAAACCAACCCTAACCTGCGTGCTCACATTCACACAAGGAAGTTCAAAAACCTTGCGGATCAAGGGCATGACTGACACTGGAGCTGATGTGACCATCATAGCACACAGGAACTGGCCAAAAGAATGGCCTACAGTAGCAGCAGGAGCTGTGCTTGCTGGAGTAGGCAGAGCTGCTCAAAGCTTTCACAGTAAATTTTCTGTCTAAATTGTAAGCCCTGATGGGCAGGTGGCAACGACATAATGCTTTGTCGTCATGGTACCATTAAATTTGTGGGGGAGGGACGTTTTGAGCATGTGGGGAGTGTTCATTGGGACTGAACAGAAGGATTTTTTCTAGGGGCCACTGTGTGTGAGGGCATGAAGGGACTCACGCTTAAACTGCAGAGGTGACTACAACTCCCGTGTGGGTCGACCAGTGGCCCCTGGCACAGGAAAAACTGCTTGCCCTCCATGAGCTGGTAAAAGGGCAATTAGAACAGGGTCATATAGAACCCTTCCATAGCCCATGGAACACTCCCATATTTGCTATTAAGAAAAAAAATTGGGAAAGTGACAGCTTCTTCATGACCTGAGGCAAATAAATTGGGTAATGAAAAATATGGGAGCATTGCAACCTGGCATGCCATCCCCTACTATGATTCCTGTTGGCTGAGATTTATCCATAATTGATCTGAAAGATCCCCCTGCATTCTGATGATGTTGAAAGTTTGCTTTTTCTGTCCCAGCAATTAATCATCAGGAACCTTGTAAATGTCATCAATGGGCTGTGTTGCCCCAGGGTATGAAGAATAGCCCTACCTATTTGCTGCTCTAGGTGCTCCCCATCTCATCAAAACTGATAATGGCCTGGGGTATACTGCAATTAAAACCTCTAACTTCCTTAACCAATGGGGCATTTCACATGTTACAGGTATCCTGTGTTCCCCTACGGGCCAAGCCATCGTTGCCCGCATGCATCAAACACTTAAACACATGCTTGAAAAACAAAAAGGGGGAATGCATGGTGAAACACCACAAAATCAGCTATGGAAAGCAGTATACATGCTAAACCACCTCACAGTGCCCCTCGATGCAGAAAATCCTGTAATCTTAAGACATTTCTTATCGTTGCAGAGAGCAGGGGATGAACTACAGCCTAAGGCCACAGTATTGGTCTGCAACCTTCAGACACAAGAGTGGGAGGGTCCGTGGGAGCTCATTACTTGGGGACGTGGGTTTGCTTGTGTTTCCACAGATGCTGGACCCTGGTGGGTTCCTGCCAGGTGTGTGTGTCCTGCTATTGGCCGTGACAGCAATCCAAGGTGACCTGAACCTGCAACGCCTGACCCCATGGGACAGTAGGAATGTCTGGGTGACCTTGATGAAGGCCTTAAATCAAAATACCTTCTGTGCCTCACTTGCACAACCTGAGCAGCCTTTTCACACTTGTTTGGTGGGAGTTCCAATAAACAGCAGTGAAGCTGCCTTACCATCACCCAAAACAAATGTTTAGCAAGGGGCATTTGCAAAAATATGCAAGTTTGTACAAATAATTGGGATGTTTGGGATGATAACCTTCTGCTTGCAGTAGAACCCCAAAAATTGGGCATACTGGGGAGTCTGCCAGTTGAAAGCTGCATTTGACTGTGCTAGGGGCCATGACAAACAAGAAAGAGATGAAACAATTCTGCAAGATGTTTCCCCTAGTATGCCCCTTTATCAAAATCATTCTGCCTGGGGTGTGATAAAACACAACCTGCCCCAGGAGTTGCCGCTGCAAGACAATTACCTCATGGCCTGTTTCTTCTATGTGGAGACAGAGCCTGGCCAAGGATTCGCGGAAAAGTAAAAGGAGGACCTTGTATCATCAGTCGCCTAGGACTGATGACACCTCCTCAGAAACTCTTACTAAATCATACTCACCTTCACATGTGTACACAATACAAGCACCGTATAGTGGTGACATCCGATTGTTAAAGTGATATATGATTATGGAATTGTGGCAAAATTATAGCAGCTTCACTGTTAGCCCCTGGAGTAGCAGCAGCTAAAGCGTTAGGAACATGGAATAGAATGACTTGTTGGCTAAGTAAGCAAGTAAAAAAAACCCCTACAATTTCATATCAATTAGCAACAGATTCAGATAGTGAATGCCATGCTATGCTCCAAAACAGAGCTGCCATTGATTTTTTTGCTTTTAGCACATGGACATGGGTGTGAAGATTTTGAAGGAATGTGCTGCATGAATCAACCAGACCACTCTAAATCAATACACAAAAGCATAGCAGACTTACAGGTAGCAACTCAAAAGATAACACAAGACAAAGGATTTTTTGGCATTGATGGGTGGTTAAATGGATGGGGTCTTAGTGCTTGGGTCAAACACTTGGTAAAACTAGGCATTTTTATTGCTTACTAGTGTTGGTAATGTTTGTATTGCTACTACCGTGTTTGCTATCCTTTTTGCAAAGGGCATTGCAGAGTATGATAAACTCGGCTTTCCTAGCAGAAAAACAAAAAGAGGGAATTGTGGAGGATGGCTGGGCTGTGGGCAGCCTTGGACTTGAGAGGATGCTGCTGTAACCTTGTAGAAGGCATGGGAAAGCAGTAAAGGAGAAAAACAACTGCAAATAACAGGGTGTGTTTTGAGACTTGCCAGCACGAGGAGGGACACCAGCCACCTATCAGAAGATGAGCTAAGGCTCGTGAACAAGAACACATAGCAAATGAGATGTGGAACATATGCACGTGGACAGAAGAAAAAGATTATAAAAAAGATAAGCCTGCTGTTAATAAAGTTTAGACAATGCAGGAAGAACCGTGCCTCACCAATACCGCCTATGGAGACTTTCCGCTGTGCCTTTTGCAACCGGTCTTGCCTATCTCATCAGCCTTTTTAGCCATCAGTGCGCTTGCAGCAAGCGTGGGTAGAGCCCTTCCCAAATCTTCGTTCGCAAAGCCCAGCCATGATGATGACTTGCCAACAGCCTAAGCAAGCATCTTTAGTCCGTCACATTTGGGTAGTAAAGCATGCTTTATCCTAGAGTCTTCTGCTTGGACATAAGCACTATGAGGTTCAGTCCAGGATGTTTCTGTGATGACAGAGCCCAAGAAGCCCTTGAGAGTCAGAGGCAAGTGCAAACACCAGGCTCATCAAGGGAAACTCACCCAGGCAAGTGGGACACATTGACCAGGAGCCACATGCTGAATCCTAAAGGAGCAGGCAGATGTTCCTCACTACCTGTCTGAATTTATGCTTTATATAACGAAAGGTCTTTGTTTTCTCTCATGCAGAACTGCTGTGTGAAGCTTCACAGTGTTGCCCTTGATCTCTGCATCCTGTGTACCAGTGAACATGAAGTGCTGGACATCTCTGCCCTCCAGCAGCACCAAAGCTTCTCTTCATCTGTTACATCACATAATCGGACTTATTGATGAAATTTGCACCACCGTGTCTTAGGCTACATGGGACTAGGGGTGAAACCTGATGGCAGGGCCTCTCTGATGGTCCTAGCCCCAAGGCAACTGTTATCCTACATTTATTCTCACAATCAATATTTGTTTTATTACTCTTTTATTATTAATTTTAGTAATTGTTTTTTGTAAAATAATCTTTCTAGTAGCCAAAAGTACTTACTGGTGTAATCTGCAACTTACTGTATCTGTTGGAAAGGTCACCTGTGTGTGGATCAAGGGGTGGAAGTTAGTCATCCTGACCGGAAGATCATTGTACATCGAGGAGTTAGTGATCCACAAAACAGCTGACCTGGGATGGCCCAATCCTGTGCTGTGCTGTACAGTGCTGCTCATACAGCCTGGCCTCCCTCCAGGCCATGCCGTGCTGCACACATTCCCTTGGCCAGAGGATGAACTTATCCAGCTAATTGTAAGAAGTCTGTCATCATCTCCCACTCAGCACAGGCGATTACACCACCTGCGTGGCCTTGCCTTTATCCATGGGTGTAGCAAGGAGTTCTCACATGAACATCCTTTTTGTTTGACAGTAGAAATGATGAATAGAAATGTTTTCTTGTAAGAGCTCACAAAACCACAGTGATGGGTAATGTTTCCACCGATGTGATCTGCATGGTGTGCCTCACTGGAGACTCATGCAATGCTGCACAACCCAGGGCTCCCAGCATCTGGAGGGATGTGAGATTGTCTGTACTACACTCTTTTTCATTACAGTGTTAGCTTCAATAAATGTCATTTTAAATGATGCTTTATAGAGTCTGAGTGCTTTTCTTACTGGAATCATAGCCAGCATCTCCTGGTGCCAAAATATTCAGGTGTTTTGCAGAAGCAAGTTAGTAGTTTTATAAAACATCCAGGTTAGCCACAACAATAATGTCACATCTTCTGCCTTTATGTGAATCAAGTATTGACTGACAAAAAAATCTTCCTGGAATCTTTAATGTCACTCATCCTGTAAAATGTTTTGTGCTCTTTTAAGGCCTTATTACTTCTCCAATCCCCTTCCAAAGGCCAATTAAGTAGTATGTAATCTTCTGTTCATCTTTATCGTTCAACCCGTAGATCGGCATCTCATACCTCCCTCTGTTCTCACTATCTGAGCAATTTTTCCATCTGCTTGAGGAATGGAAGACAGTGAAAGACAAAAAATTCCTTATAGTAGGTATCACCATAAAGGCTTTTTTTTTGTCATTCTCTACATTAATTCATTGTTCATGAGTTACAGATTACTCATATTCCCAGACAACACCTACCATCTTGGCCCAAAGAAACAGAGGCCTACAGACATCCATGGTGCCCCAACACACTTCCAGGAAGGGGAGGTTCATAGAAATACAAAGTGCATCAGCACTGGCAGACAACACTTGGCTTCTCACAACAGAGCCATGATCCAGCAGCCTGTGCTCTGCCATTTAGCAGAGGAAGCAGGGTAGCAGAGACACAGTCAACCTGTAACTGCACGTGTGGGGTTTTGTCCTTCACAGGAAAATTACTGTGCGTTACAGACAAGGACACTCCCGTGACAATACCCACTCTGTCCAGGGACTGCAGCAAGGATCTGGGTGCTGGAGTCTGGGGTGACAGTCACATTTGTATTTAGATTGGGAGTGCCAGATAAGCAAAGTCATGCACTGAAGGTTATGCACACACTGATACAAGTGCCACAGGCACCACGATGGCTGCACAGTGATTTTCAGAGTTGACTTCTTGTTTAATAAAAAATAAAATCTACTTAATGACTGCCACCTGCTGTCACGGTCTCACAACCTCTGCTGCTCCTTTCCAATGCATATGCACTACATTTGCTAAGTGCCAGGAATGAATTTGCAATGGGTCACTGACACTAAAGCCAAGTTCATTACAGCTCCTACACAAATTAGACACTATTAATTCGGAAAAGTGTTTACAGATCTGCACTGAACATCTCCTTGCAGTCAATTAGGAATTAAGAAGGCATACTGTAATTGTGACCAAATTTTTTCAGGGTCTTATTTTGCTTCATTGTGTGCAAAACGGCTTTTTACTTTTTTTTTTTTTTTGTGAATGGAGGCAGTAACAAATTTCCTTACTTTGACAAGCAAACACTCTAAGCAAAATGAGAACTTCTCCAATCATTTATCATATACTACAGAATAAAATCCTTGGAAGTTATTCTTGTATTTGATGACGCAGGTCTATCCAATTTCTTGCACCATTTAGGTCGGGCCACTTACTTGGGTAATTTACAGTGGAATGGGATGTGTTTGGAGAAGAGAATTTAGTTTATGACCAAAATGGACAGCAATTGTCTGGACTTCAATTACTTTCAATGCTAGGAAAAAAATTACTTCTTAAAAAAGATAAAATGAAAGTATTTATAACTAACTACCATCAGGAAGCAACTGTTTTGAAGACTGTGATTGAAGTCCTGATAGCCACAGGAATGTCTTTGGCTGTAAAATAGCACCATCTTGTAGTGCATGCAGTTAGTGGTACTATCCCTTCCTCCAAGGGAAAAAAACCCCACTGAAGGTCAGTGTTAGAGTGAAAATCATACTTACCAATACGCTGAAAACTCGAAGGTGAACCAGACTGCAAAAGCAGCTCATCCCAAACTACAAGCATTGCTGGGTCACATATTTCTATTCTATTCTATTCTATTCTATTCTATTCTATTCTATTCTACTCTACTCTACTCTACTCTATATTATTTATATTTATTTCCATACTTTGACACACCTCTCATATGACAGTACCACGCTCTTTATCCTCTCCTCAAAGCCAAAGAAAGACACCAGTAAAGGGATTTGCTTCAAAGACTGAAAACTGTGGGTTCCCCACCACCAAACCCCTTCTGAGCAGCAGCAGAGACCCAAAGGGGGACACACCAGGGGCAGGGAGGGAGAGGAGCATCTCAGACCGACACAGCCAGGGAACCACAGAATCCTTTCGGCTGGAAAAGCCCTCCCAGACCACCAAGTCCCGGCACAACCCAGCCCTGCCGAGCCCTCCACGTCCCCAGTGCCACATCCACTGTCCCTTCCACACACCCAGGGACGGGACTCCAGCACTCCCAGTGCCCCACAGCCCTGCCCCTGAGTGAGTGTTCTCTGATACCCACCCTAAACCTCCACACATTATCCTTGAGTATTGTCTCCAAAGCTGGGGGAGGGAGGGGAGAAAACGGAGTCTCTCACATTTCCATGGATTATTTTATTTTTATTTTATTTTAATTTTATTTTATATTTTATTTTATTTTTATTTTATATTTTATTTTATTTTAATTTTATTTTATATTTTATTTTATATTTTATTTTATTTTATTTTTATTTTATATTTTATTTTATTTTATATTTTATTTTATTTTTATTTTATTTTTATTTTATATTTTATTATTTTATTTTATTTGCCCGTGACTGCTTGCTAAGGAGCGACGAAAGGCCTGCGTGTATAGTTTTGCCTTTAAATTTTAACTATTCGCTATTTGTCCTCCTTGGTCCCGCGCCAAAGTCCACCACGATCCCCCAGCGCTCAGGGCCGCGAAGCCCTCGCCGCGGCCACGGGGCGACACTATTATTATAATTACTATTAGTTGTATTAGTATTACAAATAAACAGCTGGGAAAGCGCCGGCACAGGCGGGTTTGGGGCGGGTGCGTGAGCGCTGACTCGAGGAGGTTTGGGCGCTGCCGGCCGCCGTAGGCGGGGCCGCCGCAGCGAGGACGCGGCCAGCAGGGATCGGACTCCGGGGCCGCCTCCCGGGGCCGGGCGGGGAGATGTCGGGAGGCGGCGGGGCCATGCCGGGAGGCGGCGGGGCGGCGGCGCGGAGCCGGTTCGCGGTGGTGGGCGGCGGCATCGCGGGGGTCACCTGCGCAGAGAAGGTAAGCGGGCCCGGGGTCGGGGCTGGGGCCGGCCCCGCCGCGCGCCTGCGCACAGGCGCCCTTCCCGCCGGTCCCGCGAGCGCGGGGGGCGCGCGCCCCCTCAGGGGACGCCGCCATGTTGTGCCCGGGGGCGCCGGCCGGGAATTGTTCCCCAGTGTTCCCAGATGTCCTCAGTATCCCCAACCCCCCCAGTGTCCCCAATGTCTCCAGCCCCCCCAATGTCCCCAAATCCCCCAATGTCCTGGGAATTGAATTCCGCGGTGCCGAACCTCAGGGCCCGCACCGGCCCCGCGAGGCTGGCTATATTGTAACTTCGGAGCGATTTAGAGGTTTCCTGTAAGGAACGGGCCTTAATCCTGTGGGAAAAAAACCCCAGTGTTTTCCGCCTGTCCTCTATCGAAGATAAGCAGGAGACGAGTTTCTGAACAAGCAGCAATAAAACTGTAAAATAGAAATTTACTTCACCATGCAGAGCTTTAGATAAAGAAAACCTTAAAGAAGACTAGTCCTGCAGCTGTAAGGAATAAATCGAAAGACCTATCTGTCCTAGACACTTAAATCAGTAAACATTCTTTAGTTAGAAAAGAAATATATAGCCAAAAGATATATAGTCTAATCATTTGTCTAACCCCTAAAAATGTATGTCTTAGGTAACTTACAAGATGTTTGTGTAAGCTTAGAAGGATGTGTAATGATCGATATGTAGCAATTAACCACGGAATGTACTTAGGGAAATTCACTGTATAAATAAGCTGGTGGAAATGTCACTGCTGTGGAGTTGCATTTTGTAAGGCACAGACCCTGTCACTGCCCACCCGTGTCCCTGAAGGAACAGGGTTTGTACATGGTTTATAGTCCACATAGGGGCCGATTCCTTTGAACCAGCAGGACTGCCAGGGTGCCTGTGCTTACTTGGAGACATAAATCCCTTCAGACTCATCTTGTGCCCACTCTTGGGAACAGCCCTCTACATTTATATAATGATAGCCTAAATATTCTCATTTATATAGTAGTTCCGTATTCTGTCTTATTTCCTACCTTCATTTCTTAAAAATATTTTGTCCCGCTTGAAAAAAGTAAAAAACCAAACCTAGCCCCGGGGTAGCGATGTTGGAACAATATTTATCTGCCTAGAAATACTTCTCAAGAGGTCCAAACTGTGCTGCTAACAACCTGATAGGGTTATTTTGAAACAGCTTAGGGCTGCTTCGTAATAAAAAGAGGGCTAAAACTTGGTAAGTGGAGATAGCTGTGTGCTGGTCCAGAGGTCAGGGAGGTGCAGGACCCCTGCAGGAGATATTCCTCATAGCCATAAAGGACTCTGCTGCAGCCGAGGTGAGGGCTGCTGTGCTCCTTTCTGTAAAAACACTGCACGGTTTTTATCAGACCCACATTTTAGGGCTGTACACTTGTGGAGCCTCTCCAGTTCTTGTCAGCTCTCTGTGAGCTCAGTCTGTAAAAATAAATTTTTCCTGTTTCGTGGTTTCAAGGTGTTTGATCTCTTTAAGGTAATAGTAACTGGAGGTAATTTTGTACCTGTAATGTGAAATGAAATTATGTGGATATTAGTTCAGTGAAGAATATTTTATCTGTTAAAACTGTAAAGCAGTCTAAAGACTGTGTTTCAGATGTATGTGTTTTCTGTTGATATTGGGGTCCCTCTGTATGGCATCCCTTCCCTCTGGATCACATCCCTTCCCTCCAGTGGACAGCACTGCTCGGCTTGGTGTTACCTGTAAACTTGCTGAGTTTAAAATGGAAACTCTTCCCTTTGGCTTGGGGCCCTAAAAGTCTTGCCTTACTTAGTAGCACCCTGAAGATGATAATCCATTTATCAGTTTACTAAATAACATTTAAAATACCCAGTAGAAATCAGCATTTTGCCTGTCAAAATGAAACCTGGAAACAATTAGTCACTGCCATACAATAAAACAATGTGCATCCAGCATCTGGGTGTCTCCAGACACCACGTGATCATAGTCCATTCCACGACATGGCCTTTGGAATACTGTGAGAATAAAGTAGTCATTTACACCATGACTGCAGTTCTTGAAAGTGTATTTGTGTGTGAATTAATTAAAATATTGGGTCTCCACATTCTCTTCATTTCCACAATCTTGAAGTCACGTTTATACAAT
This sequence comes from Margarornis squamiger, assembly GCA_035222235.1. Taxonomy (NCBI): domain Eukaryota; kingdom Metazoa; phylum Chordata; class Aves; order Passeriformes; family Furnariidae; genus Margarornis; species Margarornis squamiger. Next base: position 72,218,478 of record JAWWTY010000037.1, read on the forward strand.
AGTATTCTATACAACTAAAGTAATGTATTAACACACATCACTTTTAACCAGTAGTTTTATTGTCTTAAAGTCAAACTCTGATGATGACTCTCATCATGATTTCTCTTTCTTTACAAGCTGGCCACGGACTTCCCATCAGAAGACATTTTTTTAATGACAGCTTCCCCAGTTATAAAAGCTGTAACTAATTTCAAACAGGTAAGAGACTGAACTTTTCTTATGGTAAGACCTCTTCAAAGTTTGTATGTACAGCTAATTTAGAACTCAGTCCTGAAAATGCCCATGACTTTGAAATTGTTTCCACATTAATGTGATTGCAGTGGTGTTAGTAGGACTGATGAGCTATTTTATGGTGATTCATAGTTGCTAGTAACTGGTGAATATATTCGCACCACTTGAGCAAAGGTTAAACTGGGCACTTACATAGTTGAAGTTTTTTCAGAGTTACTGAAGCTTTATTTCACTTCTTTATGACTGGGTGCTCCAGTTGCCTTGAGGTTTATTTTGCCTTGAGGTCTGCAGCAGCTGGTGGTTCAGTGACTTCTTTCCTGCTGATTTGAAAAAGAAAATAAAATCCAGACATTAATTCAGATTTCAGGCTTGCAGGTTCATTAGTCTAGTTTTGCAGAGGTACTCAGATCTTGGAAAGCACTGCTCTTTCCCACTCTGAAGGAACTTAATGTCTATCCTTATGGTCCAAATTCTCTGTAATATTTCAACTCTTTAACCAGGAATAGGCATGAAAATATTCTGTATAGAAAAAGGAACTTTTAGCAGTAACATGATAACATGTTTTCAGACAATATGGGCTTTATGTTGTGACTTCTTTACCACAAATGAAGTTAACACATTCTGCTACAAGCTTTAGAAAAAGAGAGGGGTAAATGATTTGTGTTTTTAAATACCTCTCTTTTTCCTACAGGTCTCCAAAACACTTGAGGAATTTGATGTAGAAGAACAACCAAGTTCCCTATTAGAAAAACGATATCCCAATATTAAAGTTATACAGTCTGGAGTAAAACAATTGAAAAGTGATGAACACGTAAGCCAATGTTTTCTTTTTCTGTGCTTTTTCAAGTTATTTATATAAAATACAATTTTGGAAGCTTTTGAGTGTTTTGGGTGAGAAATTCTGTTCAAGGACGTTCTGGTTATTGAAGCGCTAAGTTACCAAAGTTACAAGAAAATACTTTCTAACTTTAGTTTCACTTATGACTTACACTGTTTTTTCAAGTAGAAATATCTGCAGGGGACAAAATTGTTGTTCAAAAATTACTTGCTAATTAAGAAGCCATGTCTTTTAAATCTCTGACACCTTAGAGATACTGCATTGGATACCTGATTGGGCTAGAAGGAAAAACAGTCAATGGAACCAATACTGTCTATCAATACAGGAGTTTGAAAACTTCTGTAACCCTTGATTGGAGATGTTTCTGTTTCCTGAATTACTTTTCTTGCCACAGAAACCAAAATGTTAACAACTTTGTGATACAAAAGAGAAATTCTTGAACGAACCAGCATTTCCACATTTTCTTCCTTCTTTTTAGCAGGAAATACGTTCCAAGTATGAGCAGTGTACAGCATGTACAGATGCTTGTTAGCATCTGTGCCAACACGTTGTTTTTCACTTCAGCATTTATCAGAAACTCACATTTAGATCCAAAACTGGTTTTGCTCACTTTAAGTCTCAGAGATATGATTTCAGTTAGATTCTGCTAACATTCAAAATCTAATTATATTTTTACATGATTACTGTTTACGTCTCTGTGGACATAAATAATTCATGTATTTGGAGGATTTTTTGCCCAAAACCTTTAAAAACTCTCTTTGTGCAAAACCACTATGTAGCTTCTAGTTTTTAAAATAAGGTCATAAAATGTTAAAATATACGATTTTCTCTTTTCAGAATCATGTAGCTTGTTTAGTGCCTCCTCTTCAGCAAAGAACAGAATTTGCAGTGTTTCTAAACTGTGTCTTAGCCTCTGTCTGGTTAACACAGGCCTACTGCTGTTAAAATGTTTTGAATGAGGTTCTTAATTGTTAATGTATAGTAGTGCAAAGGTCTACTTCTGTTACAGGGCCCAGGGGGGCATGTCACACAGAAAACAGTTTTCTTGTAGCTCAGCTAGTGAGTACAAAGTGCCACCAAGTGGTAAACTCGATCTTCCTTGGAGTGCACCATTTTATTGGTCATATAGTCAAGTCTATGGTGAATGTGATGCAAATAAATGTCACACAATCAGTGAGAGTGTGAAGGGTTGCTCCTTATTTAATATGTGCAAATTACTATGACATTAATAAAAAAGAAAGCTGATGTTCTCTTGGATCTCTTGATTTAGGTGAATTCTCTTAGATGAATTGATTTTTCTTTTATTTTTTTTAACAGAAAATTTTAACTGAAGATGGGAAAGAATACATATATGAAAAACTTTGCCTGTGTGCTGGGGCAAAACCAAAATTAATTTTTGAAGGAAACCCATATGTATTAGGAATCCGGGATACTGACAGTGCACAAGTAAGTGTGTTTTGGACCTAAAAGTGTTTAATATATTAATGCAAAATACTAAAAATTATTGTGGAGTGAAATGGAGAAACAGAAGAATGGTGTTTGTTATTATATATCCTTAAATAGGAACATTTTCAGTAGCAGAAAAATAGCCTTATTAATACCATTAAATAAATTAATTAGGCACTGAATTTTTTAAATTTATACATAGCTTATACACAGTTTTTCTAACATGATAATATAGAATAAATTGTATTCTTTCACCCTCCAGGAAGAATCCAATCTGAAAATATAAACAGGAAGTAGGCACCAGTAGAAACTTCCCTGGGAAGGTGTGTCTGGTGCTTGGTACAAAGGGCTGCTTCTTACAGTGAAAAGCTACTGAAGGAATTACTTTTTATTTTCGCCTAGTTCCACTGTAGCTCCTCCTCATTGTACAGAAAGGACTTAGTTGTAGTCAAAGATGTTGGAAACTTTTCACATGAGAAATGACTTACTAGACTAAACTTTAGCTTGGAAGTTAGAAGTGAAGTTTCACTGCTGTATGTTGCCCAGAATTAGAGGTGGCAGGCTGAGAGCGAGCACTGCTTCTCCATAACAAGGAACTGCAATTCATCAAACAAAGCTTGACCGTGAGAATAAAAACTGAGTTACTTTTTCAAGTAATCTGAAGTGAAACTGAAATTGTTGTGGTTTGGTTTGGATATTAAAAATTTACCTGACTTTAACAAAAAGGGCTAAATAAAAGAGGGAATTAAAAACACACAAAAGAGACAGCCCTTGATAAACTTACCTGGTTTAAAGTGAAGAGAAAGATGCCTCTTCAGTGGCACCAGTGGTGTCTGGAACCTGTGAGAGTGTTCCATGATAGGAAATTCATGTGCTTGTTGTCTTCTGATGGTCTTCCCCCTGCATCCACTGTTGGCCACTTTGGGAAACAGTAGATTTGGCCATCATTTGTCAAAACTGATGATGAACTTGGAATGAGGCTGAAATGTTTATTTCTGGTTTTTTGTGTGGTTGGTTTTAAAGGTGATTGGTTGTGTTCACTAGTCCACTCTGATACAACTCCAGTTTCCTTCTCTGAAGGGATTCGATGACTGCAGTTTTTCTGGTGTTATACTACAGTCTGGTCATGCTACAATCTAAAAAATACTGTCTTGGCTGTATTTTTTTTCTTATTTTTTTAATTTCACTGCTAAGATGTGATTTGGAGGCTTGTTTTTGCATAAATCAGACTGGTTCTCAGTTTTGGTACAAATTATTTTTTAAACTCCTGCAAGTTGTGATAAAACTGGATTACTATAGATCACTAATGGTCTTTAGGCCAAAGAATAGAATCCAGGAGACTTCTGATAGCTCTGTCTAGTTGGCTTAAATGTAATTATTTAACTTCTCCTGTCTCAATTTGAGACTTGTAAGGCTGTATCAATAACTTTGTCGCTTAATGTTGTTGAACTCCACGGGTTGCATGAGCTTCTGTTACAGAGCTCAGCCTAACTGTGTGTGTATCATTAGACTGAGAAAATCAAAATAAGACAAAGAGCAAGAAAATATTGAAAAGGGTATAATTGATTGGTGTGAAGGAACATGATGTAGGTTGTAATTGACATTTTTCCTTTCTTAATACAGGCTTTTCAGAAGAACTTGGCTCAAGCTGAGAGAATAGTAGTGGTAGGAAATGGTGGGATTGCCCTTGAATTAGTGTAAGTAAACAATGAAGATTTTGAAAGATACATGTTTAAATAAAATCTTTAACAATGCAATGTTAAATCTGGTGTACATGAGTTTGGGAGAAGGTTGATTTAGAAAATTGTAGCTGTTAAAGCATTTAGTAGCAAAACTGATTACAGTTACTTTTTTCTCAGTATAGTAGTGCTCACTATGACATAAATTAATGATGTTTAATGACACATACAATTAGGAAAGCTTCAGAAGAAGCTTTGACACATAGATATTAAGAATGTACAGTTCATGTTCTACATTGTACAAATGAGATCCAAATGCCTGGTTTTAGCAATGGGCAGTCTGGCAAAAATGCCAGAACTTCTTTTTCATTAATGGTAACAGGAAATAGTAAGTATTATTATTGAAAATTTGATCTGCCTCCCCTCCCCCTCTGCCCTGATTCAGAGGAGGCTGTGCTGGTGAGAAAGTATGACCTGTCAACTTGAAGAGACTTTTTTTTTTAATGGGTTCCTTATGTAAATATTTAGAAGTGGATTTGAGAGGGTTAAAAGTCTTTGATCCCTTCTGGAAGGGAAATCAACACACTTCTGCTTCTGTTGCTAACAGTCAGATCCTTTCCAGGTAGTCTGTCACTTTATCCCTTGTCCACAGGTATGAAATTCAAGGCTGTGAAGTAATCTGGGCTATCAAAGACAAAGCCATTGGGAACACTTTTTTTGATGCAGGAGCAGCTGAATTTCTCATTCCCAAGCTAACTGCTGGAGAACGAGAGACTCCAATTGAGTGTAAAAGAACCAAGTATACAGTGGAAGGTATTTACTGCAGCAGCAGCATTTGATATAACAGAGTCTCCTAAAATCAGTTAATTCAGCAATGTTTTGTGCAGTGGAGGAGAAGTGCACAATTGCTGTCAAGTGAACATCAGTTTAAATATTAGCATGATATTAAGCTACAAAGTCTACAGTGGGTCTCCAGAACCTGCTGCTCTTGGGTGCTGGCTGGTTGTTAGGGGTCCATGCAGGCACCCAACAAGGGCATGATTGTTTCAGAGATGAGTGAAATAAAGACATGAAGTTGAAAGCTGTTAAAAATACTGGCCTGGAGCCTGATTTGTCTGCAAATTAATATTTTTGAGACATTACACATTTTTGTCTTCCCTTTTGGCAGCCTGATGGTATTTTTATTAAATGAGATTTTTTTCTGAATTCTGTGGGCAAGGAAGTATGCACATGAAATCTGATATACTCCCATGTCTTTCCTTCAGGAAGCCAGGAAAAAGAAAGACCTACAGCAGCATCTGACAAAATGGGCAGTGCCTTAGGCCCGGACTGGCATGAGGGTTTACATCTGAAAGGGACTAAAGAGGTAGGGAATAGTCTTGCTTACATTTGAATGTTGCTTTAAGTGGGTGAGGATGACAGAACGTGAAATGTAACATTCAGGGTTATTAGAAAAATAAAAATAAAATGTGGCTGAACTGGTTCTCCTGTAAGAATTAAACAGCAAAATATGTTAACACAAATAAAGTAATTTTCTGCTTCAGGGAAAAGGTGATTAACTGGATCCACTGGCATGGTTTTAGCATGAAACATAAATGTTGGCTTGCATATTTCTGTAGGACTGGTGTCAATCCTCGCTTTGATCAGAAGCAATAGTACCCCTATTGTCCTGACTTTTAGCTGCCATATATACATTTTCTTACATGCAAATACAATAGGATTTGTACAGAGGTACAGGGAACATCAGTCTTCTACCACAGTGGATAACAAAATGCAGAATCAGTAGTGGACAAGAGCATTGTGAAAAGTTTGATGTTTGAAATAAAGTAAAAATCCTCACATTTCATATTTTTATCAGTTTTTCTATTTATTCATTTCTTAGCTGTTAGGTATCTGCATCTGTTTTGCACTTTTAAAAATGACCTTTCAAAGGTGATCAGTCACAGATTCTACAGAAATGGCTTTAGAACACCAACTAACGGAGGTTTAGGACATTCAGCAGCTTAATTCATGGCGGTTTGGCTTTTGAAGGCTGCGGAAATGTTTGTGTAGTGGAGAATAAAACAATTCAAGGCCTGAACTCACAAAATAGTTCAGAGAAAAGGTAATTCCAACTTGTCTTCTGCTCAGAATAGGGGTAAGTGGTTGAAACATGGGTCAGTGAAACAGAATTTATGTTTTTACAGCTTTTAGAACATAAACTTGTTAGCAGAGTTTCACTCATGATAGAAAAATGAAAGATTTGCCATCATGAAAGACAGAAGAGATGAGTTTACTTTTTTAAGTTTTGAATTCTCTTCCTGTAAGCTCAGGGGAACTTGAATATGTTTTCTGGTATGCCAAAAAATCTACATTGTCATGAAATTTCAAGGAACATCAGGTATCTGCTGAAAAAGCAAGTAAATTGCCATTAGCTGTGGTTAGAGCTGTGCCTAAAAATGCAGGAACTTGCTTAATGTGTCATGCTTTAGAATGGACTATATGGTGGGGTTTTTTTCCAGTGTAGTAATGTCAACTTAGGTGAAGGTATACTTGCTATTAAAAATCTTTTTATTACTAATCATTATGTCTCCAATTTTGTCACTTTCTCTTTAGTTTTCTCATAAAGTACATATTGAAAAACTATGTGAAGTAAAGAACATACACTTACAGCAAGAATTCATACAACTGCAGAGAACTTCTTTGACTTTTCCTAAAGAAGGGAAAAATGTAGAACCAGATCACGGTAAGTCCCAGTGCTGATTAGAAATCACAGGTTGAAGATAAAGCAGTGCTGGAGTATGTTTGATCTTGTTTGCTGTTTTAAAGCAAATACAGATTTGGAACATAAATCCTTTATCTCTATAAATGAAGGTCTAGCAACTTAGAGTACTCAAATTTATGGGCTACAATAAAGTTGCAAAATTTTATGGGTCAGACTCTCCATAAAGTCACCAAAATCCTCTATGGAGAACACTCCCTCCTTGCCATAGTCCAATAAAGTCATATTTTAATAGTTGAGTTAAAACAGAAGGAAAAAAACACCAATATTTTGTGTTAAAGCTGAAGTAAACCTTCAAAGAAGAAAATAACCCTTGTTTCTTTAATAATTCTGCCTATAAATTCCACTGAATGAAAATTAATATTTAAAACAGTATTTTAATACCCAGTTCCTTCCAGCACGAGATTCTAGGAATTCAAATCTCTGATGTTCTTTTTTGAGGCATTTCTTGTGCATTTGTAAATTTTTATGTAAAAGAATATTTGGCAATTGGGTACTTCACAAAACATCCCACAGGACACAGTATTTTCTCCCTATAAATGGGGGCTTTGATTTAGGAAAATTCCAAAGAAAGTCATTAGGACTTGGAGCTAAGCTCCAAAATCTTTTTTTTTTTCCCTCTAGTCCTGAGTGAAGGTAAGAAGTGTTATAGGTAACCTCTGATTATTTTTTCAGTCCTTTAATTTTTTCCTCTTCTTAATCAGTTAGCTCAAAATATTTTTTTATTTCATATCTCACTATAAGACATAATTAATAATTTCTGTTGATTACATTCTCAGGGCAAAATTTTCCCCTTTTTCAGTGCTGTGGCCTGTATATGTGGAATTAACTAATGGAAAAATTTATGGATGCGATTTCATTGTCAGTGCAACTGGAGTTGTGCCAAATGTTAAACCATTTCTTGATGGCAATAATGTAAGTACATTGATTTCTTTTGGAACTGATGTTGGGGTTTAGGTAAGGTGAAAGAAGCTTTTTCAGCTGGTTTATATTTCTGTCTGACATGAACTACAAATTGTTAAAGATTTTGAATATTGTACAATATCTCAAAATAAGGCAGGTATGTTGATATTGAAACATCCAGCGTGATAAAAATGTATTTCCTTTCTGGTCTTGGCTTATTATCTCGCTCCCCATGTGTATATATACAGTATAAATTGTTAAACTAAGCCCTATACAAATAGAGAAAAATATTTGTATAATTGGCAAATGTGGCAAAAATGTAGGATAATTTTTGTGTTAATTCTGCACTGTATTCTTATCTTAAAAATCTTAACATTTTCTCCTGGGAAGGAAGCAGTTATTTCCCATGTTGTTCATCTGGAACACTGAGCTATAATGGTGCTCGTATTCATGGAGCAAAGTCACATTGAATCAGCATCCAAACATGGATGATTCCAGAGGTCGTAGCTGCCCTGTGAATTTTCAGGCCTTGAGATCGTTCTGTCTCAGTGTTTGGTGTATGGTTTAACCCTGGCCAGCAGCTCAGCCCCACCCAGCTGCTCATGGGGTCCCTGCAGTGGGGAGGGGGAACAGAGTTGAAAGTGAGAAAACTCACATTGAGATAAAGACAATTTGGGTAAACCAAAAGCTGTGCATACAACCAAAAAAACCCTCATTCAGCTGTTTCCCATTGGCTGGGAGATGTTCAGTCATTCCCAGGAAAGCACAGGCTTTACAGGTGTGACAGTTACTTGGGAAGACATGCACTGTAATTATGAATGTCCCCCCCTTTCCTCCTCTTCTCCTCAGCTTTTCTTGCTGAGAATGACATTGCGTGGTTTGGGGATCCCCCTTTGTGGGGTCAGCTGCCCCAGCTGGTTCCCATCCCAATTTCTTGTGCAGCCCCAGCCTTAACCACTGATGGGGCAGCAGAGAAGCAGAAAAGGCCTTGACTCTGGATAAACCCTGCTCAGCAAGAACTAAAATGTCCATGGGTTATTAACACTCTTCTCATCACAAATCCAACAAATACCCATGCCAGCTACTAGGAGGAAAATTATCCCAGACAAAACGAGTATGCTGGGGCATTTGGTGTTTAGTGGTTCCATCTGATTAGGAAGTAAAAAGCTGTGCTCGGATTAAAACAGAATAACATGCTGAAAACATAGATGTGATGTTGAGCCATGAGATATTTCCAGGCTTACATTACACGCTTAGATCAGGAATTAGATTTTCACAATGGTATTTTCTCACCTTGGCAAAAATACAAAATGAACTCTTAAGACTGAGTGTCTCTGTAACACAGCTAGTGTGACTTGAAATTTGGCAAGCTCTGTTACTTCCCTGCTTAGGTATCAGTAATAGTATTTTAAAAACCTGTGCTGTGGTCTAGAAATAATCTTAGTGCTTTGTACCTTCCATGGAGGTCCTGCCACTTGGGATGGTCTCATGTTAAAAAATAAGTAGCAAAAGAGATGATTGCTTAACATGGATGTAGTTGAATGACTTACTTAAAATTATTACTTTTCTCATTGCTGACCTGTGCAAGTACTTCAGTTTGCTGTAGGTGAAGATGGAGGACTCAAAGTAGATGACCACATGCACACATCACTGCCAGATGTGTACGCAGCTGGAGACATTTGCACGGCAGCGTGGGAGCCGAGTCCTGTGTGGCACCAGGTACATCCAACCCTGTGGGTGTGTCTCAGCTGACCCTCAGAGCAAAGTCCACACTGTGACACACCGAGAAGGGAAAGTCTAAGCAAGTAGCTAATCCTGGGTGTGTTGATGATGGGTCATTTTATCTGTGTGGCTGGAAGCCGAGCTGTCCAGCCCTCCCAAGTATCACAGAAACACACAGTGTGCACTGGGGAGAGCAGTAAGTGTTGGTCTGTGCGCAGCCACATGTGTCTTGTGATTTAAATCTTTCTAATTTTCCTCTCTAGATGAGACTGTGGACCCAGGCTCGGCAGATGGGATGGTATGCAGCAAAATGCATGGCAGCAGATGCTTTGGGGGAATCTGTTGATATGGATTTCAGCTTTGAACTATTTGCTCACGTTACAAAATTTTTCAATTACAAGGTAAATAGTCTTAAACCACTGGGTAACACATACTGCTAGTTTTATATTCACTTGTTAACATTGAGCAGATGCTTTAATATTGACAAAACAGTTTTCTCTGTATAGTAATTAATTCTTAGTAACCTTGAGTGCTGAAACTGAAAAGGGCAAAGATCTTTACAGATACATTACAAAGTGCAGTTGGTGAATGACAACTGCTCTGCCTTCTATCTCTGTATATATTCCATTTCACTAAGGTTCTGCTCATGGATAAATTCAACATAGTTCAGCATAACTGGTTTACTGTTGGGTTTTGTGTATGGTAATTCAAGGTAAAGATTTTTGAGTCGGTTGTGGGAGGGTCCCTAAGGACAGACACTTCCCTGTTTACATGAGTCTTTTGAGGCCTAGAACTGCTGGCAGCAGAAATACTTAAAGACACTGCCATGTTCTTATGAGTGCTTTTTCTTTTTCCTTTTTCTTCCTTTAGGTGGTGGTTTTGGGAAAGTACAATGCCCAGGGCTTGGGCTCAGACCACGAGCTGATGCTGAGATGTACCAAGGGGCAGGAGTATGTGAAGGCAGTGATGCAGAACGGCCGAATGGTGGGAGCTGTCCTGATCGGTGAAACAGACTTGGAAGAAACCTTTGAAAACCTAATTTTAAATCAGATGGATCTTTCAGCCTATGGTGAAGATCTCCTGAATCCAGATATTGATATAGAAGATTATTTTGATTGAACAAAACTCCATTTCCATTTTGTGTAGTTTTGATTCAGAGTAATACATCTTGTAAAATTGTTTTCTCGGGATTACCAGAAACGAGGGATAAATGCAATTCCCTATTAAGATTTTGTGTTGATCTTGTCAAAATACTGACTGGCAACTTAACCTGTAATACAGGAACAAAAGCCAGTGGACTGGTGTTGGCAAAAGCTTTTTGTCTGGATGAGCACACGGAGACAGGGCTGTAACAGCCTTAGCAGCACAGCAAAGGCCACGTTTTAAGATAGCACTGCCTTCACTGGAATGTGAGGGAGCCTTTTCAAAAGTAAGAAAAACATGTTAAATCCCATGCCTTTCTCAGCTCCCTTCCCCAAACCACACCTAATTCCACCAGTTTCCCTGTAGCTCATTTCTGAGCATATCCCTCAGCTCAGCCTGGGAACCACCACGGGAGCCAGGATGCCTTGACGTGAAGGTGTGGCCTTGCATGCCTAAAGCTATTCCAGCCTTGGGCAGGTTGAGTCCTAGCTCAAGTTGAGAAAGCCTCTGCTTCCTCAAACCAGGTGCTCAGGTGAATGTTTACAAGCAGGCAGGCAGCCTGTTGCCATCCCACTGGCACCACTCCACTGCTCACACCTGAGCCACAGGTACCTGCTGGGCTGGCTCAGATGAACAGAGAACAGTTTTAGGGCACAGGGAGCTCAGAGCTCCCACAGCCTGGAACATGGCTTGCAAATACACAGCAAGATGGAGGCCTTATCCTTCTCATTCTTTTCCCCCCGTAAGTTTACCTCTGAAATTAATGTCTTTACTCCTCAGCTAAGCACAGAACACAAGCTTTGCATGAGGAGATGTCAGGTGAGAGCAGCTTTTTAACTGTTTCTTGTTTCAGCTCTCCAGTTGTGGTAGAGCTGCACTGGTGCATCCTGTCCCATCTCCGACAGGAGCAATGGGCGGTGCACTCCCAGGAAGGATAACACAACAGCACTGGAGGGGGCACCTGCAGCAGTCTTCCCTGGCAAGAGCCTGGGGATCAGGCTGCTGTGCCCACCTCAGGTGGTGGATGTTACAAGATGCCATTTTGAATGGGAGTCCCGTATCCCAATGACATTCTCAATAGGCACCTATTACAGTTGATCATGAAAGTGTTCTTGGGGAATTACAGGTCTCTGTCACTTCCTGTCTGCTCCTCTTGACCACTGTCCTGCATATTGGTTCCAGGAAGGAACTACACTCCAATCTGACTTGATGTGATGGTAATTAAATGGTAACTAGTAACAAAATATCTACTCTTAAGTTTCCAGGGGAGGTTTACACTGTTTGTTTTCAATTGTAACCAGCCCAGTGGCTTCATGTTTAGTTATGGGAGATGCTATACAAATTTGCTTCACCCAGGCTCCTCCTTTTTTAGTTGCTAGGCTTAATTTAGTGCCAGGGTGATAAAGCCCAACAATCTAAGCTATTGCTTAATGTCCTTTATCAATCTGATAGGGCCACCCAGGGTTATTAGTTGTTTCATCCTGGCTTTTGGTTTGGTTCTGGAGTTGCTGGTTATTTAGTGTCAAACCGGGAACAATTCACTACAAAGGTTTCAATACATACTGAGATTCTCCCAAAAGTCACCCTAACAGTGATTACTTACTTAATTCCATATTTTGTAAAGGTCTCAGTTAAATGATGGAAATACTAAGCTTTAGTCACTGTCAAGACAGAACCAGAAAAATAAAGATGGAGGACACTCTTAATACTGTTTGGTTTATATTTGTTGTTATACATGTAAATGTCAGGGGAAGGGGGAGAACCAAAATGGAATCCCCCAGAACTTTTTTTTTAGTGAGTTTCAACTTGCCTTTCTGATCTTTGGCTGCTAAGATCTTAAAAGTAAGTAAATAAATAAAGCTGAATGTAACACTTAACTTGGTGTGTGCTGAGCAATGCCTGCAGTCAGCAGTAGCTGTTGGATCCTTCCATTTCTGGAAACACCAATATTCTAAAGAAGGCAGCAGGATGTATTTCTGCTTCACATGCAGTTAAATATTCTCCCTGCTGAAAGGGGGGAGCAGAAACATTCTGTAGCTGGATTTTCTTCAGTACTTAACCTTATATATAACCGTAAGTATTTCTTGATTGGGAAAAGTAGGAATGGAAAAAAGCTTTTAATGTGCCCTGACAGTTGTCTGTACTGAAAACATCAGCTGGCCAGGTTTGTTTTGGCAAAAGGAAGTTGTTACCTGAGAACAGTGGGTCACTGGCACACCCTCTGCAGGGCAGCAGTAGAGACCTCATCACAGCAGGTTTCCACGCACAGCTGGACAGGGTGCTGATAGTCTTGTCCAGGCTGCCTTTCCCCAAGGGCTTGGACTGAACCTTTCAAGGTCCCTTCCCCCCTGAGCCACTATCAGCATGTGCTCTCTCTTTGCTTTTGTCTGAATGTGGAAAGATGTGAAGTCACGGGGTTTGCTCCTTGTTTGTAAAATAGTACCACTTTCCTCAAGTCTACTTGCTGTATGGAAATGGGCCCTCCATTATTATGGAGCTTTTCCTTTTATATAATTAGTCAAATCTAACCATAAAGATGGCAATATTGTTCTAGCAACACCTTGAAGCATATGTGAGAAAAGGGAGACTGAGACCAAGAAGAAATTAGAGGGCAAAACCAAAACCCTAAAGGGACCACTCACTCTTACTTGTAACTTTCACGTGGTTTAGAGATTCTTTTTAATAAATAGAATAACCATTTGACATCTGTTTCTGAGGTGAAGCATCACTTATAGATTAAACAAAACCAAATCCCAGCAGGTGTTGCTGCTCAGGAAGTGAAAGTGTGGGCAGAGCTGCCCCTCAGGCCTTTTCCTCAGCCCAGCTGGGACAGACAAGTGGAACTGAAAGCACCAAGGTCTCAGCAGCAACCACGCTCTTATGGTTACCAAACACTGAGACTGCAGGAGCAGCTCCTGTTTCTTCAAACTCATCAAGGTAATAGCTCAAGAGTTACTTTTATCCCATGGTACCTTGAACACGGGAAGACCTTTAGTGTCCCATCTCAGGCCCTGACAGTGTGTTCAACTCCAGATACTATTTTTCTGCCTTGCTTAAAAAAAGTATCAGTTCCATCCTTAATTTCAAACCTCAAAATTAAAATTCCACCACAGTTCCTAAATTATCAAATTCCCACTAGTTCTGAAGCATCTTATGTCTTCTGTTCTACTCGTACTCTGTAATCCTCAGTGATCTTTCACCTTTGAGCAGGAGGTTGGACTAGATGATCTCTGGAAGTCCCTTCCATCCTGCATGGTCCTGCAATAGTGTTCCTACACACTACACTTCCAAAAGAGTTAAAAAAGGCAACACATTATTTACATCTTGCATTCACTGCTGTATCATAGGATAAGCACCAATTATTTTTATAAGAAACATTTTCCCCTTTACTGCTGGACTTGTTCTAGATTCTTGTTTCCCTGGCTTTTATTAAAAAAAAAAAACACAAAAGAAAATACCATTACTAATGCACAAACTGCACTTACTGCATTGTCCATGAAGAAGTAAAAAACATGATTAGATCCTAAATGTAGTCCGTGAAACTCAGTCAATAACTACTGGTTGGTCAACTGCACCTGCCTCAAGCTTAGGCTTCTTTGCTTTTAAGTTAGACCCACAGCCAGGCCGTTTGTGCTCCTGTGACTTCTTCCCCACTGAATCCTGGACAGTCTTTGAAACAGTCTGAGCTTTTTCGCTGCTTCCTTTCGAATTTGAAGACTGAGATGGCTTGACCTGTAAGTTAGAAACAATTCTGTTAAAAATCCCACATTGTTTTCCTTCTTCTTCCATGTTCCTACACAAGAGAGGAGATACTTATGAGGTCTGTTTTAAATCCTGTTGATTGCATTAGTACAAAAAATACTTTGAGCTGATACCAAACTATTAAAATAAGCTGTAACAGAGAAGATACCTATATAGCAAGCCAGTACAGATATGAATACCTTGGGAATGCTTTTCCTGTTTGTTATCCCCTCTAGAGTGATGACGTGTGCCTCGTTTCTCAGCAGATGGGCTTTCGGTCCCACCTTCAGGTAGGATATTGTCGCAAATGCTGTGAAGCTGAAGTCTTCCCTGTGTGAATTAAATCAGTGTTACAAGGGAAGGGTGGAGACAAAGGCAGGCTTGACCATGCAGGGGGGAAATCACAGAATCCTTAAGGCTGGAAAACACCTCAGGGATCGTCAAGTCCAACCATCAACCCAGCACCATCACTAAACCACGTCCCCAGGTGCCACATCCACACATTCTGTGAACACTTCCAGTGATGGCAACTCCACCACTTCCCTGGGCAGCCTGTTCCAATCTTGACAACCCTTTCTGTGACCAAAGGGTTACGTTAGCCCTTGGATGTTCCAAGTACCAACTTGATTCTGGTTTATTTATTCAAGTGGACAGCTAACTTGGAGACAGTCTGGCCAACACTTAACATAATCCAGTTTGTGGACCTCTACACACAAACTCAGACACATATGTGTCAATGTCTTGAAATAGATGGAAGAAAATGAGGAAAAAACATGTAATAAGTCATTTTCACACCCTCAGTATAAAAAAGTCAACTGTACAAATGGACACAAAATTAAGCCAAAAATAAAGATATTATATAATTTCATTTGTCCATATTCTTGGAACTTGTAGAAGTATGTAAGACAAAACACTGACAGCCAGCTTACAAAAGCAAGACTGTTATTTTCACTATGCTTTTCTTAACATTTCTGGGTACCACTTTCCATATTACCCAGCCTGTCCTAACTTAGACTTCATGTGGGCAACTCCTTTTGCTTTCCTTATCCATGGAATGTGGATGAGATCTATATAAACAGTAGGCTTCTCCAAAATGAAGCCTGCGGCAGATTTAAAGCTTCAACCTGAATACAGAAGACCCCAGCTTTTTAAAACTGCATGAGATGCAGCATTTCAAAATGTTCCTCCAACTTTGGAAGAGGAAATATAGCAATATTTTAGGGTTTTTTAAAAATACATTAAATGCACCTGAAATAAAGGCTAAAAATATTACAGAATGTATCTATTGATGCTACACAGAAATAACAGAATTGTAAAGAAAAATGACTGCTAGATGTTAAAAAACCCATCATCTTACGTACTTCAGATACTGCTGCAGCAGTAAATGGGCAATAATTCTCTCCAGTTCCTCTCTCGAGTGCTTTGGTGGAGTAACTTCAGCCACCCTGAACTTTGACACACCTTTCCCAGACCATGCATCGATTAACTTCAGCGGGGTGAGCTTCTCACTCATGCTTTCAGCTTGCTCAAGTATCTTGATTAGATCCTTGCAGTATCCTGTTACATCCATCTTCTCACATGCTGCAAATAAAAGCAAAAGAATATTTAAACAGCAAGTTATTTACAGTTGTTTAGAGACTATTAAACTTCAGGTGTATACATGTATATACTTTTATATATAAATATATCTATAAAAACACAGCTGTTGTATAATAGCAATGCTTTCTGTGTTTTGCTTTTAAACTGTAACTTAACAAATAAAGCTGTAACTTTCCCTCTGACAATTAGGATATATTTGTACTTACATCTGTCTTTCTACGTCATTATTGAAATTCCAATCTGGCAAACATTTCTACTTGTATTTAATGTTACAAACCACACAAATAATTACAGAGAAGCATTTACAGAGCATAAAATTTGCAAGGTGGCTACTCTGTTACTCTACAGCTGGATTGTTTTTCCTCACCCACAGTATTTATTATGACCAGATTAGAGAGCACAAAAGAAGTGAAGAACATAACTAAGACATTTATTCTCCCAAGACACTTATGGACAAAATGAGACAGAAAAAAAAGGTATTAATTACATTATAAAAATTAGCTTCATCAATAATTATCCTGAGCATCAACACATCTGTGTGGGACATAACGATCACCCTCCTACTCATGATCAGATTATGGCACAGAATTACCCCAACTGCCTCCTCCAATACTAAGAATTAAATACTGAAAAACGAGTACTGCTGCAACGTTTCCTCAGACCTTGCTTGTGTATTGAAAGGCCCTGGGGGTGAACCAGCAGTAATCAGGATATATTTCAACTATATTTCGTCATATGGCTCCTGTAAGTCTTGGATACAAGCCAGCTCCATATTCATCCCAACCTCTGATCCCAGTATAAATTTCAAATAAATCCCATTTCTAATTAAAAGATAAGACATTGTCATTTGCATGATTTTGCAAAACAGGTTCATTTTATAATTAACCATATAAAGGAAAAAAAAAGTTAAATTTTGGTTTGCCTACTTTACACCCCAAAACACATAGAGTGAAATAAAGTCTAGTTATGAGAACAGCTTTGAATAGAGTTCCTAAGTTTTTTCAAGTGTTGATCACTGTATTATCCAAATGGTTTTTAGAACAGGTATGTGATATGAGGAGATGTTATTTCCCACATAGTACAAGAATACACGTGATCTTCAAAGAATTATAAGGTAGGTTTGTGTGTCCAGTTAGAGATGCCCAAGACCAACTTCCTCTCAGCACTCCAGTCAGAGTTTTCTAGCTTTTCAGGGGATTTCCTATGTCTAAACCACAGTGCTCACTCTTAGTGCAGCAACAGATGTTTTGTGCATCTTTTGAGTCTTTCAGCTTTCTGATGGGTACCAAAAATGATAATTAAAGCAAGAATGAGCTACCCAACACTCCCAGGATGTTTGTGGGCAAAGCAGCAGAACAACTCATGTCCCAGAACCACGTTCTACTGAAACCACCCTCTTTTTAAAACAGGTGAGCCAATCTCCCCTTTGCCCCAGCTTCCCTTTTGGGAACAGGTGAGTAGCAGACACTGAAGGACACCAAAGTGTTTGGCCTCAGGCAAAAAGCCAAGCCAAGAAGTATCATGCTAAACTTGGCAACACTAAGCCACCAAAAAAAAATTGTATTTGTAAGAAAGGTTGCACCTTGAAAGCAGGTATTACAAGCACAATTCACAAAACTTGCTTATAGTTTTTCTAAACTAGGTGTATTTCTTTAACCCAACTTTTCCCATGTTCTCTGTCCTTTACTTACCGTTCTCTCTACAGCAGTTGTCACACATTCTGTTGCAGTTTGCAGAATCCCACACCTCATCAAAATGATGGGCTATGAGCACCCGGCGACACCTGGGAGAACAGAGAGGGACTACAGGACCCAGGTGTACACAGCTGTGTTATAAACCACGAAAATGGCAACAAGAGGGTCCCTTGGGACAGCTCATATCTCAAAACAGGCAGGAAGAATTATCTCAGGAAAAATCAAAGAACAAATACTGCAACAGAGTACTCCCTGTCAGTTATGCCAGTAGGAATAATGAGTAAACGCTAATGTTGGAACAGTTTGGTTAAAGCAGAAAAGTACAGTCTGCAATTTCAATAGAATTAAAAATCATACAAATATGAACTCATTTTTAGACTGAGGCTAACAGAGTCCACAACACAGATACAAGTGTTTTCCATGAAGTATTCCAAATAGCTCAGTGCAGCAGATGAAATGCTACACACATGTGGGTTCCTATATGGCCATTAAACACTGGTACTTTAAGAGTTAAAACCAAAGCATTCCAGAATGAAATCTGAAACTCAAACAGCATTGGCTGACAGGTATTTCACCTCCACAGAACTGCTTCCAGAATTTTATCCTGAGCTGGTAAGCTTGCTCTTGTTTTTCGGGTGGTTTTGTTTGGTGACGAGTTGGCTTTGGGTTTGTTTTGAGTTATTGTCGTCTTCTTTTTTTAATTCCAAATGCCCTCTAAAAACCCCAACAAAATTAGCCTACTTAGAAACTAAGCAGCCAAACCACCACAGTAACTTACTTGTTCATATTTTGACAGTAAGATACCATATCATAGAGCTTCTCTTGCCCGACATTTTCCATCACTACCATTGAGCTGATTCTGAATATATCTCCAAAACCGTAATACAAAATGCAGTCGGCTTTTTGGTCATCTCTACCTGCAATGCATTAAAATGAACAGAAAATTAAAATCTCAACTCATTTCCCCTCAAGGTCCTTGAAAAGGTTTTTTCCACATATGTCCAAATCTGCCTTTGAAAAAGCAATGATGCACAAAATAAAAAAAATAAGAGACCACAAAATTTATTTATTTTTTTTACCCATAACAGCTATTTAGTCCTGCTATACAATGATCAGTCCTTAAAATTCCCTGCTCCATACTCCTAATCCTACTTGTATTTCTCTGGCCACTGGAATTCATACAATGATTACATGTAAAGACAACTGGAGCAAATCACACATCCCAGTTGCTACACATAATAAAAACAAACAAACAAAAAAAATCATATACCAGATCAGTCAGTGTCATGTTATTCTGGTAAGCCACAGATGTCATAAAAATCAAGTAATTAAAAAAATGCTGAGTGAAGGGCTGGGTACCCAGTTACTCTTTGTTACACTGCAATAGAGGCCCAAGATCATAAATGCAGTTTATATTTGCTTTAAAGTCTGTTACAGGAGCAGAGTGTTACTATACGCTTTGAAACCTGTTTCAAAGACAAGAGACTTTGTACAAATGGCTGAAATTGAAGTACAATTTTACTGGTTTAATGGATGTAAATGGCGACCTTGCAAAAGCTATTTCCTACAATACCTGCACGTCCACTCTCTTGGTAGTAGTTCTCCATGGATTTGCTCATAGAATGATGAATCACGAACCTTACATCAGGTTTATCAATTCCCATGCCAAAAGCAACAGTTGCCACTACAACCTGAAAAATAAAATAAAATAAAAAGATTAAGAAACCATCAAAGTACCAAAACAGAATTTGTTTAAATGAGACAAGTCCACAGAAAGTATCTACTTAACCTGGATTTGGTTTGCTGCCCATCCTTTATGAACTTTGGTTTTATATTTAGCATCCATGTTTGCATGGTAAGTCCCTGCCTTGATGCCCAGTTTCTGCAAACTCATAGTAACTTGCTCAGAATCCTTCTGAGAAAAACAGTAAACAATTCCTGCACAAAAGTGAAAGATGCCTCATTGTAATGCCTGTAAAAAGCCAAACAATCCCCCGTACTTAAAAACTGTGAAAGTTTTATTAACTTAAAAATAATGAATAAAAAGCATTATACAGTCTTTGTGCCTATTCAGCCTGCAGTATTTGTATCCGTGAAGGAAACTTCAATTATCAGCTTGGACTTGTAGGTTAAAGAAGAAATATGGGTGCCAATCCACATAATCATAGAAGTGTTCTATTGCTGTACAAGGAGGACAATGTTTGTGAAACCTTATGTAAAGGGGTATTGTTCCATACGACATCTGTGGCATCTCACCTGAGGTTTCAGATAAATCTGCTTTTTGTCATTAGCCAGTCTGGGCTAAGTCAGGGATTACACAAAAAGCCATGTGATTTGTGATCATCTTGGCACAGTTTGTGCTCAGGGAGCTGCTTGTCACATCCACAAAGCTCCACAGCACAGTCAGGGGCAGACTGCTGCTCTGGAAAACTGAGTTCTGTTGCCTTTGCAAGATGTCTCTCCTCTTAACTTGCACTACATAATTTATTGATTACACAAAGTCCAAATTACACAGTTCTGCTTTCATCACAAGAGCACAAATCAACCCATAACACCCACTGTGGGCACTGAATAATAGATGACTCTTATGATCAAATATGAAAAAGAAGCATCAAAGACAGTAAGTCTCCTGACACAGATACTACATGACACATGTACAATTGCTTTTACAATCTTAAAAACTCCTATTATTCTTACCTATGTGAATATTGTTTTATATAAATCAACATTCTGTTTCAGTATTTCAGAAAATACAAGTACACAGTAAAGAGATTTAAACAGTAACGAATGAGGAGAGAAATTGTTCAAGGTATGGATCTCATTAAATTTCATTTATTCTAATGCTGGATGTTTAACGTATGGCAAAGGTAGAATTCATTTCGCTACACATTTCAGGATCACTTGAAAACATCCCAATATCCTTGTAATGCTGATGATTATGATAAATAACAGGTGCACTTTTTTGACATTTTTACCTGACAGTCCTTTGTATCTTCCATTGATGGTCTTAACTATGTCCTCAATGAAATCTTCATTATTTGAAGGCTTATGCCGAACCTCAGGAGTATAATATACACATGTCAGAGTTCAAGTGGGCATGCAGTGTGTCAAACAATCCTATTGTTCTATCTCTTACAGTATGATAAACAAAACTATTCTGCCCTTCAACAAAAATTCTCTTCTGTATGCAGTCAGACTACAATTCAAAAGTCCATAGAAAAACAAACCCAAAGGTTTTCCCCATCAAGAAAAATAAAAGAACCTGTGGCCCAGTTGAAAATACAGCATGACACAGTAACTTTTGCCATCACAGGACATATTTTCCAACAGGTTGCAGCAGTCTGAGCCTGCTGCCTGCCTCTCTCCTGTACACAGTGCTGTCTGCCAGCCCTTGGTCACACACACAGAGCAGCCCAACAGTCTGCAGACAACAACAGGTTCAATAACATGAAGTAATCAAAGAACACTATCATTCATTGAAAAGTTATGGATTAATAAAAACTATTCTTAAAAAAAAGAATTATTCTAAAATTCATCAGCTGTACCTTACAAGGAGACAACACGACAGTGATGCAGCCGAACAAGCAGGTAACAAGACCTACCTCATAGTAAAGGTTGGGCCGGTTGAAAGAGGCAGTAAAGGTAATGCACTTCTGAACATGCAGAATTTTCTGAGCATCTTTCAAAACATGATTTGTAGCTGTTGCTGTCAGTCCAATCAAAGGAGTATTGGGAAACTGTCTTTTCAAGATACCAAGAGACTTGTAGTCTAAGCAAGAAAACAAAATGTGGAAATAAAGAGAATTCTCTCCATAAATCCAAACTTCAAAAAAGATATTCATGTACACAGTATTCAAAGCAGTAACACTACAGTTACCAAAATAGATGTTTTCTAATTCAATTCCACAGAATCACAGAATGGTCTGGGTTGGAAGGGACCTTAAAGCCCATCTCATTCCATCTCTCCTGCCATAGGCAGGGACACCTTCCACTAGATCAGGTTGCTAAAAGCCCCATCCAGCCTGGCCTTGAGCACTTCCAGGGATGGGGCATCCACAGCTTCTCTGGGCAACCTGATCTAGTGCCTCACCACCCCCACAGGAAAGAATTTCATCCCAATATCCAATCTAAACCTCCTCTCAGTTTTAAGCCATTCCCCCTTGACATGTCCCTACATGTTTTGTAAATAAGTCTCTCTCCATCCTTCTTGTAGGCTCCCATCAAGTATTGGAAGGCTGCAATTATCAGACAATTCAGAAGGCAAAATATCTGGAAATAGGAGTTCTTAAAGTTAGGAAAATATGACTGCTATAATATTAACCAGCATTCAGGTTATATTGCCAGTCTGTTTTTATAAACAGCTTTGGAGTAAACACAGCTTTGCTAATAAACAAGCAATGTGGAATTTGGATACACAGACCAGATTGTAATAATGAGAGATTTTAAAGGCTCAATACTGACAACCACTTACTGCCTTAGAACAGAAATGCAGCCAGAGGTGCATGTCCAGATTTCACATTACCTGCTTAACTGGCAGGGCTCTTGGCTCTGACACCACTTTTTAGCAAAACTGTAAAGGCTGACTTTACAGTTCATATTGCTTCAAATCAGCTTTTCTTTCAAAGGCAAGACACAGTAACCAGTAAGCAACAATATTCTACAGCTGTCAAGACAGGAAAGAGACCCAAGCACACTTTCTTCCCCTGCAAGTCAAGGGCATTTGTTTCCACTTGCTTTAGTGGTAGTTAAATATCTCATGAATTTACAAAATGCTCTACCTCTGTCACCCAAAGCGCCAGGGAGTGGTGTGCAGAATGAGAGTTTTTCATATTGCAGTAGATTAAAGATAACTACATCATTCATATTAAAGATGGCAGCCAAAGCCTTTGATTTTGTGATGCTCCAATTACAGGAAACTGAAGAAGGAGTTTTTCAGAACCCTGACAAAAATCTAAGTTGAAATCATCCCCATTTAGCTCCTGGGCAAGGATTAAATCCCTTGAGCTAACAAGAGGTCCTAGTCATACACTAAGAATTTACTGAACACATGAAGAAAGCACCTGGCTTTATTTCAGGCCCTACTAATTATTTACTGATGGCTGAATAACCCTGCAGACTGGATTTCTGAGGAGCATACCCGGCCTGAAGTCATGGCCCCACTGACTACAGCAATGGACCTCGTCCACCGCGACCCGAGCCAGTCGCCCAGCCTGGTAAGCCTTCTCCAGCTTGGACATAAACATTTTGCTCTTTGCAATCTTCTCTGGGGTCACATAAATGAGCTTCAGTTGTGAACTCCTGTTTAGCATTTCAGTATGGACCCACTTCACGTGCTCCTGTTCAAAACAAAAGGAGACATCAGCGGGTAACAAACTGGGACAACACACTCAAGGTGCTTAGTGCTAAGGTTCTTATGAGGTGATTAGCAATTCATAAGGGGTAATTAACAGAGACCGACAAACTGTTACACAGCATTTACCACAATTATAAGCCTTTGTAGGGGATCATTATATATATAAAATGTTACCTTGAATACTTGGCAAATCTGTGATGGAACTTTGAAAAAGCAAAGTATTGAATATTTGTCTTTGGTTCATCAAGTGGTATCAGTATTTTCCCAATAAACTATCAGAGAGGGCAGTTGGCATAATTCTGTGCCATGATCTGATCATGCAGCAGAAGCATGACTATTATGGAATCACAGGATGGCCTGGGTTGGAAGGGACCTCAAAGATCACCCAGTTCCAACCTCCCTGCCATGATAATGTACCAAACATGCCAGTGGTACTACAAATGTAAAATAATTTCTTGCACACAAGACCACACAAGTGATCTTTATTACTGAGTTTTCAAAGAGCTCTGCCTCAAAGCAGGCTTCAAGTTTGGCACACTGCATCAAGCCACAGACATCAAATCCAATGTCACCTGCAAAGTTAATGATCAAGCCTCCTGCTAACCAGGAAAATATATTTCACTGTAAAAAGCAATTGACTAATAGCAGCCTGGGAAAGAAGTTACTTCTTGGCCTCTGGATCAAACAGCTTGCCATCCTAAAGAGAGATAAATAGTTGTATGTCAAAGCCTGCAGCACCCAACATGCTACTAGTGAACAAAAATCACCTACTCCAAGTCTAGAAACTGAGTAAAAATTTACAACACACACCAGCCAAAGGTACTTCACATCCTCTAAACAGCCCGAGGAGATCTATTTATTCCATTAAACGATGTGCTCTCATCATTAAAACAAAAACACAAGATAGTTATTCACGTTACCCATATCACAGCACCTTGCTGGCAAGATGCTGTTGATACCGTGGCATTAATTGATAAATTTGTATCACCCATTCAAAACTCATAAGTAACACAGGGGTGACACACCAGCACATCCAGCACAAAAACCCCAAAGACTTGGCAGTTAAACATACCTTGCTGCTTGAGGCATTTAATAAAGCTGCAGAAATACCAAGCTGTTCCAAAACCATGAGCTGATCTTCCATCAGAGATATCAAAGGACATATCACAAGTGTGAAACCTGTAACAATCAATCATTGTGCCAACTGAACACTTCATGTGTCACAAACATCTCCTCTAATGCTTTTTCCTAATGCATCAGCTCTCAAGAAACTGCCAGATGTAAGCTTAAGGTTCATATACAGCAGCAGATTCCCCTCCTGGATAACTGACAAGTGAGTGCCAGATCACACAGGAATAATTCTTATTAAATGTCCATCACAAACAACTGGGCTACAACAAACAGTGTATAAAAATTAATATATGAAACAAAGCAGGTTGGATATCTGAGTCACGAGGTGCTAATTCAGCACAGACCTAAGAGTGGTAGGTAATGGTAAATTTTATCTTTGTAAATAAGTAAAGTTCCATGCAATTGGATGGGTTTTGTGAAAAAAAAAAAAAAAAAAAACAACAACAAAACAACCAACCAACCAACCAAAAAAAAAAACAACCAACCAAAACCAAACAAACAAAAATGAGCTTAAAAACTGGAACTGGATATTTATTTTTAAAAATGAATATCCCAAATAATCTGAAGTTCAAATTTCAGAGTGGAAGAGGCAAGTAACAGATATCCATAGTTTAATAATTTACACTCTGTGTATTGAATTAAAAAGGAAAGAAAAACTTTTTAAAAGTTTTTAGTGTTTAATAATATTATGTATTGAGTACAACTTTGATAAAATATATGTCCCTTGTACATATGATTCAGATTTAAATAATTTAAAGCTGCTATTGCTTCTTCAGAGAAAATAAGTAAAGCAAATATTTCTAACAAATCTGTATCTGATATCATTGCTCTTTTTTACCCATACTGTGATATCAGACACCAAAATCTCCACATAACTATAAAAGGGAGAAAATAAGTCCAGTTCTTTATGTATGTCCTTTTTCTTCCATACATACCATCAGAACAGACAGCTGGTAACTGGTAGCAAAGGCTCTTTCCACCACCTGTAGGCATGACAAGAAATATATCCTTTCCTGCCATTGCAGCATTTACTGTTTCCAGTTGCAGTGACCTAAACTTCTGGAGTTTAAATTTGCCCTGCAGTGCAGTTTTTATCTTCTCATACCATGGAAAATCTGTTAAAGGGGAAAAAAACCCAAACCAACAAACATGTTTCAGAAGCAAATTAAAATATAAGAAGGAAGGATAATTTACATATGCAATAACTAAATCTGGAAGCAACAAAATTTTAGATTCTGGGAAGGGGTTTAAGGATTCAATAATGGCACAGGAAAAGCCAAACACAGCCTGAGTCTGTATAAATCACTTTCTAAGGTGGACTTTTGAAAACTCTATAAAATGTAAATACAATCCACCCCCAGATCAAAGCTCTCATTGCATATAGATGTGAACTCATACTAAAAAACCTCACAAGCTGATGAAGAGCTTCAAAGTGCTAACAACCATGTTAACTCATGAGTCCAAAATTAAATGGAAATGAGAAGCTCACCCTGAAAATAAATCAAACCAGACCTTGAGCCCTGCAACTTCCCTCATACAAATGCAGCAATTACTAGTAGTATAATGAAGCAGGGATACAATTTTTTTGATATTTCAGCTATAATAAATATTTATTAAAAAGAAAGAGGAAGGGAAAGTTTAATCTTCCCCAAAATAATTACCCCAACTTCCTTATAATAGCTTTTCTTCAATAAAGAGCTGAAGGCTGCATTATTTAAAGAGATAATATTGTAAAAACTTAAATTTCAGACACAACAGTAATCATATTAACAATTGTTATACCATTAAAATTAAAATGCAGAAAAGCTGTAGGAACTCCAGGTTACACCACATGCAATGCAAGAATTAACTTTGTGACTTGAAGTGACATTGCAAAGAGCACAGCCAAGATCCAAGGCTCTCTAAAACCAAGGAAAGCCTCCCACTGACTTCCATGAGTTTTGTACTGGCACCAAATTTAGCTACTGCTCTTATTCAACATGCACACAGCATCTGATTGCAAAGTTGTTAATTTTCAAAGCACAAGAGGAGAGAATTAGACACAAAGGCTACCCAAAGCAAATGATTTGGTCAATAGTATCAATTTGCAATTATAAAGTATCCGTATTCTTACATATGCATAGCACTTAAACATGGATAAATATGGATTAAACTACAAAATTAATTTCATTTTTAAAAAAGCAGAAAAAGCAAATACATACAATAGATACAGGCATTTCCAAACTGCAAATGAAGTAAAAAAGGGGCAGGAAAAATAAATAATTAAAATATCTGAGTTGAATTTGGCAAGGCATAACATGGTGAAGATCCACTAACTATCCAAGACTTCAGTTAATAGTGAACTTGGAAGGCAGCACTTCCAAAAGGACAGCAGCCCTCACACCATCAAGGGGCACTTGCCACTTACACTAACTCCATCACAATAATGTATTCTACATTATTTTTGGCAGTCAGCATCCATCTAATTTGCATTAGTTTGGGAAGACAGTGAAGCTACATAACCCATGTCAAACACCACCAATGTCCTACCCACTCAAGCAAGAAGAAACACAGAGACAGCAAGAAACAACTCAAGAGTGCAAAACTCTTATGAAATCTTGAGACAATCCAGAGCAATTATTTTTAGAACACAAACTGGGAATGTAAGTATTGCAGTATCACAGAATGACAGAATATTCCCAGTTGAAAGGGACCCACAGGAATCACTGAGACCAATTCTTAGCCCTGCAATATAATTTAAGAATTTTAAGTACACAATCACTGCAATAAAAACTTACTCTGGGATCCTCAGAGCAAATCAGATCAAGCTGTGATTTTGCAACAAGGAAAGAATAAAAGTACTTGTAACAGGCCATTCTTGTGATAACTCTGCCCTGAACTCAGATTAGTGTTTAGGAATGCCCAATGAGTTAAGTACAAACATTACCTCATGTAATTAAGATGCCAGGTCAGCCAGCAGACAAAAATTAAATAGGACAATGTCATTAGCCAAACAAAACTCTGTATGAATGTATTTTCCCCTACCAAATTACTTTACTTCTCTGTTAAAATATTTGTATTTGACTCTGCAAACCTTTTTTGTTCCATGCCTCAGCTGAGGTTTCAGTGTCTTTACTTCCCCCTGCCTCTAAGTCTCCTGAGGACTGTTTTATCAGATTCTTTACTCTCATCTTCTTTTGCATGAGTTCCTGCTGTTTATCCATAAGCTCCTGTATCTGCATCTCCACTGCTTGCAGCTCATTCTCAATGGAAACCAGCACCTCCTCTAGCACTGCAGGGAAAGGCAAGGTGAAGGTACAACAGAGACTTCAGTAACGTGCTAATCCCAGCTTTAAATTGTATTTAATTTGTTGGTTGAGAACAATCCAAAACTTAACATCAACAAAAAGCATCTGGAGAAACAGCGTGACAGGAACACTGATAAGATGATAACATTTAACACTGTATATGCCATGTAAAAATACTTGTCAAGGCTTAACAACTTATTTCTTCTATTAGTAGGTCATATATATATAAATGTACTGTAAGTTGTTATCTCTGGTACAGTGTATGAGAGATTTGCAATACTATCATTGCCTGTGTTAATAGACAAAAACAATATATCAAATCCAGTTTCTCAAAAGCAGTGCCTCTCCAGAGAAACACCTGAATTTTTCTCCTTTCCTGCAGCTGCATGTTAAGCAGTGGAAAGCACATTGCAGCCTGATATTAAAGCTGCAAGAGTTAGAATGAAGACGAGGATGAGGCCAGTCCCAAGGTGAGCACAACATGAGAACATTTTTAATAGAAAGCATTTACACGTGAGAAGCAGCATTAACCTCAGCAAGTTAAAATATCCTGGAGATGGAAATAGGAATGTTTTGAAGAGATACATTTCACACAACAAGATCTCCCTCCTATCCAAAACAAGAGGATCTGCTGAACAACAAGGTTTGGATATGAAGGAAAAATGTTTTTGTGAAGACAAGCCATCCTTCACATCTGAAAAAAGTGAAGCAAATACTCCCCAAAATCTTGGGTTATATAAGTGACTCTTTGGTGGGAATTTGCCTCTTTACATCCTGATCTGCATTTGTGTGAACTACAGATCACATTCTAAAATCCAGTCCTCAAGGTTTAAAAGAACAGTTAACACACATCACTGCACGCCAAGTGTTCTTCACTATTTCAGAGCCAGGTCAGAAAACCAAAATAAATTATTTCCTCCCCCAACAACCTCCAAAATATGAGATTTTGGAGCAACCATAGCAGATACAATAATATGCCTGTGGAAGCAAAAATGCATGATATGGGAAAAGATACCCTCATTTCAAATGGCATAAAATGAGGACATTTGTCTTCCTAAATGCCCATTGCTACTCAGCAGGAGTTAAAAGTAACTCAAAATATGAAGCATATTTTCAGAATATTGAAAACCAAGTCATTTCCTTGACAAGTTTGATTTTCATCATAGAATGGTTTGGGTTGGGAGGGACCATAAAGATCCTCTTGTTCCAACACCCCTGTCACAGGCAAGGACACCTTCCACTAGACCAGATTGTTCAGAGCTCCATCCAACCTGGCTTTGAACACTTCCAGGGATGGGGTATTTTGTTATAGTTTTCATCTAAGAAACAAAAAGTTATCCAGTAAAAGAAATTTTTCCATCAAATCTGAAGTACAATAGCATAGACTCCACAAACTCTTTTCTGCATACATTAAATTCATACAAATAACAACCAGTAACATCAGGTGATTGTGTCTGTTAGCTAAAAGACAGCAAAATGAACACATTGAATACTAAGTGTGGATTACCTTCAACAGCTGTCATCTTTGGAAAATAAAGAATATTATCTTCAGGAGACCTTATTTAACTAAGCAGCTGCCACTAAGAAGAAAATAAAATCAATAAATTAAAAATATATATGACTAAGCCTTCTAAACTTAGAACAAATTTATTTCAAAAAGATTCTTCATTAACATTGGTGTTAATATAACAGTTTAAGTACTGGTTCATTTAATCTCCTTATTTATATAAGTCCCACTAGATGACAACTGCTTTTTCCCCTCTGCAAAAGGGACAGACACAAACTGACTGCCAAGGGAACAGCTCAACAGCCTTCTAAATGAATCCAAATGAATTTTGACCAAGTCATAAATTTTTCTAAGAGTCATGTTCTAACACAGGCCATATCTTTGACCCATCTTTGTTTTTTTTCATCTCTTCAAATACTATTTACAGAAAATGCTGAACAAATTATATTGTTCCCCTTTTAAAAAGAGGAGCCACCATAACATCTGGAGAATCTGCTAGAAGGATGTAAAAAGGTAGTTTGGTTCAGAGAAGGGGGATTAGTTTTTATTAATCATGAAAGTTTCCCTTTGTGCTGCTAAAGCTGCATAAGTCTTTAATTTAGCTCCTGCCTCTAAAAGCAGTAGTGCAGCATATCTTAGAATTAATTCTGTACCACTACTGCCAACCAAGACCCCCAGTTACCACCTGACTCATCAAAAAATGCAGCTCCTGAAAAACTGAATATGAGCTCATAAAACTCAAGAGGAACTCAGAGCTCACAAACCACAGCAGAGAAAAGGCAAAGGGAGGCCTCTTCTTGCCCATCAGGCAGTTTTACTCCACTGTAAGAACAGGTGAGTTCCTGTGAACTCATCCCATTTCTAAACAGCCCACAAGCAGCCAAGAGGCCTTTGTGGAGACACACAAGGGCCTGACAGAGAGGTGTGTCACCAGCACCATCCCCCACCCTGCACTGATGGAAAAGTGTCCCAGCACTGGACACCTTGTTACCCCTCCTTCATGAAGCCTCCAAACCAAACCTCTCCCGTGCCAGCCCTAAGAAGTGATATTTTTTAACAGAGGGTTATCAAACCCAGAGCCCTTAAACTGCACGAGCAGGATGTGTCACCTTGGCCGTAGTTCAGCCGGGTAAAAAATCCCCCATACGGAAACCTGAGAGCTCACCTTAAAGGAAAAAACAACAACAAAAAAATATTAAGAGGGCACAAAAGAGCCAAAGTGACAGCAGGGAGATGGAGATACAGAGATATTGATGGAATCATGGAATCAAGGCTGGAAGAGACCTTTTAAGACCCTCCAGTCCGACCGTCCCCCCAGCACCGCCAGATCCAGGGATGGTGATCCACCCCCTCCCTGCGCAACCCCTGCCAATGCCTCAATATCCACACGGGCCGCCTCAGCATCCCCCCGCCCGCGGGCACCGGGCCGGCTCGGCGGGGCGGGAAAGAGGGAGGGAGGGAAAGAGGGGGCCGGGGGAGGCCGGGAAGTACCTGCTCGGCAGGGCAGGGCGAGGGGGAGCGGGGTGGAGGGAGGGAGGGAGGGAGCGGGGTCTGCTGAGGGCATGCAGGGAAGCACTTGTTCAGCGGGTGCAGGGCGGAGCAGGATGGATGGAGGGACGGAGGGACGGACGGTGCCAGGGCCGGGCAGGCGGAGCAGGACCCGCCGCCCCTCGCTGCCGCTTCCTCCCTTACTGCGGGCTCAGGCCCGGCTCGGGCCGACGCCGCCCGCAGCGGCACCACGGGTTAGTGCCGGGACGAGCCTCCTCATCCCATATCCTTTATCCTATATCCCTTATCTCATATCCCACATCCCTCATCCCATTCGCGCAGCCCCCTCAGTCCCCACCTGCGCCGGCCCCGCCCCTTCCGCCGCCGGCCCCGCCCCCAGCCAATCATCGCGCGGGGCCGCGCGCGAGCACCGCCCCCCCAGCCAATCGGAGCCGGCCCCGCGCCGCGCGAGGTGTCGGCGCGGGGGCGGGCGCGCGCGGGATACAAGGCGGCCGCTGATTGGCGGCGGGCCCGCCCAATGGGCGGCCGCGTCTCATCCGGCGGGGTGCGTGTTTCCGGAAGACGTGGCCGCTCCCGCCGCTCCCGATCCCGAATCCCGATCCCGGTCCCGGTCCCGGTCCCGAATCCCGATCCCGATCCCGCATCCCGGCCGCGCTCCCGCCGCCACCATGATCTCTCTGACCGACACGCAGAGTAAGCGCTGCCGGCGCGGCGGGGCTGTGGGCGGCGGGGCCGGGCCGGGGCCGGGCCCTTTGTGCGCGGCGGGGGCTCCGTGTCGGGCCGGAGGCGGGCAAGGAAGGGCCGGGCAGCGGGATGGGCGCTGACACCGGCCCTGCCGGCGCTTGTCTGGGGCTGAGAGCCTTGCGGTGGCGGCGGCAGTCGCGGAATGGTTTGCCTTGGAAGGGACCTTAAAGCTCAGCTCGTTCCAAGCCCCTGCCGTGGGCAGGGACACTTCCGCCAGACCAGGCTGCCCACAGCCCCGTCCAGCCTGGCCTTGAGCACGGCCAGGAATGGGGCAGCCACAGCTTCACTGTGCCAGGGCCTCACCACGCTCACAGTAAAGAATTTCTTCCTGATGTGTAGCCTAGATATCCCCTATGTCAGTTTGTACCCATCGCACCTTGTCCGGCTGCTATAAACGAATGAATGAAAGCTGAAAGGTAAACAGAAGCATCACTTAGCCCGAGTCTTCCAGGGTGCCTCCGTGTGGGCGTCAGTGGTCTGGGAACAATTAATTATGTGCGAGGGGCTTCACTGCGTTTCTCTGGCTGGTACCACACCAAAAGTTTGCAGGTGACACTGAGGGGGCTGCGAGGTGAGGACCAGGCACTCAGTCTGAAGTGGGAAATAAAACGTGCTTGTATGTGAATATAGGTTTGTTTGCAGTGGATAGAAGTGCTTGGCAACAGAGATGCTTAAAGAGAAAATACAAAGAAATCGAAGTAAAGAGGGTCATAAGTGTGCCCTGGCTGCCTGGAGGGCCGGTGGGATCCGGGGTGTGAGAGGAGCGTGCCCAGCAGGCTGGGGGCGATCCTGACCCTCTGCCAGCCCCGGCGAGGCCACATCGGGAGTGCCGTGCCCAGCCC